>PQWD01014282.1:0-15376 GCA_019425675.1 Leucinodes orbonalis
ATTTACATACAACTTCAATCGTATTTCAGATATTACCAGTATGGTAATGAAAAACTATTATGGAATTGATTTGCGCATCATGGTACTTGGGCATCATTAATCCCTGTGGACCTACGTAATCGCTCTTTAAATGGCCTCGATTATTTACGAAGGCTGATAAATCGTGGCGTGCGCCGACGGATGCAAGCCTGGACAGAGAAAACAATCGCTTATTTTTAAACTACAAACATGCTAGTAGCATTTGCTTAGTCTGGTTATATTAGCGAGATATTTGCACAAATAAGTTTAGTCTCGATTTTGAGAATGCAGAGTGAAGCTACATCTCTTCGGGGACCCATAGGATGCAGCCGATTAAAAAGATTCTTTACATTGATAGTTTAAGTCTCTCTTCTCTGAATTCGGTCAAGTGAGAGAAGCTGGTACTGGGGTGCCCCCTCCCAGAGGTGAGATAAATTTTCCAAATTTCAAGCGATGGTCCGGTATGAAATACCGCCTCAAGCTTCTTTAGAGAAAGGACAGAAAAGATAATGAGAGAGATAAGGTGGACAATAAGGGCAAATGCTAGAAATCTTGTGGGACTAACTTAACTTCTTTTTTGGAATATCCTACCAAATAGTGGATAAGTCGGACAAGATGGAGAACTTTGTGCAGCAATAAATATAATGAAATACTTTACTTGACATTAGCTATCTCACCTTATGTTAAGCGATGACTTGATGTCTGCCTGGGAAACGCCTGTTTATTCTAGTTCAAATATGTCCAGATCATAAAGTTCGAGGAACACACTCGCAGGTAAATAATTCCTTAACAATACCCACCAAAACGATTATAGTTGAACCAAAACTATTTTATAATGACTTCACGAAGTAAAGATGGAACTTAATAAAAATCTTAAATTTACTCGTATACATTTTTAACCATCATTCCGGCAACAATCAAACTCCATTGCTTCCGTAATCTAAAAGCGAGAAGCCAAAACATAATTCCTTTTGTATTCTCCTTTGCTCATACGAGAACAGTCACTTCATTAAGCTTAATAACATAATTTCGAATGGTAATTACTTCTGTAATTACTGTTGTAGCTCGTTCGAACATTCCCAATTGACATTAGCTCTTAATTTGCGCGAAGGTTTATTATTAGTGGTTACTATTCATTATGTAGGTGTACAGTGAACATATAAAATATGCAGGTGAATGATGGGAAATATGCTATTCTTATAATTTCCCAGAATACCTACACTGAAAATCTACTGTTTGTGTGAGGTAGATATATAGTCTTTGATTGTTTAAAAATTAAAAATAAGCCTAAAAAAGTAGCAAGATGAACGGCGTGGCCCATTCATTTGGTCTATACTTATAAATAAAATTGGAGTGTTTGTTAGTAATATTGAAAAATGGTTGTAAAGGGCATTATTTGAAACTGCTGCACAGATTTGGATGGGACTTTTATTTTGGCAGGTAGCTGATGTCATAAGGAAAAACTAAGGCTACTTTTATTTTCGAAAAAATCTTTGAAACAGGAAATTAAAATAATGTTGTTCCGCGCGTCGCGTAATATGCGCGCTTTAACGTGACTTAACGAAGCGATTGTAGGCTATGTTTTACTGCGTGGGTTATACCGCGGGGCACAGCTAAACAGCGCCTTGACAAAACTGTCTTGGCATTAGCTGAGTGGCCACCATTTTGGTAGCATTATAATTATTTTTAGTATTAAGGAATTAACATGTACAATTTTATTGCGCCAAATAAATATTTTTCTTTCTTTCTTTCTTTCTTAATATAATATAAATATATATGCCGTTAACGGAATACGAATTTCAAAGAAGTGATAAAGATGTTCTTTTTGGTTAAACGGTGCTATATTTATTAAATCTAATTGAGTACATAAATAACACTTTAACTAAAATATATTACACCCTAAACACTTAAAAATATATTATTATAACTAAAAAATTAAATTAAAAGAAGTCCCTTTCGGCAAGGTTCCGAAAATACTGGCAGCGTTACCCCTTTGGATTGCCAGACTGATCTTTGTCCAAGGTAGCTGCCAGATCTTCGGTCACCTGTGACGTCGACTAACCTTTTGGAAATTTCTTTGAAAAGCCTCAAAGCACTAGGACCCCACGGACCAAGGGTCTCTACACCAAATTGGTTTGTATTCAAATATATCAGAAAAAACGATGAAAGCACGGCATAAATCTAACCTGATTATGAATAAGAAATTTTCCTGAATGCTTATTATTGGTCTTAACATTCAAGAAACTGATTTTGGTTTTGTTTTTACCATACATCTGAAAGCAACATACTGATCCAGTATTTTTGTAAGAGGCATATTTTAAAACTTTAACGGTAACAAATGTAATCACAAGCCAGCCGTTAACAGACGAACAATTTGAATGGAGTGATGTGACTGGTATCCGAATATTTCGTAGCAGACAGCAAGATAAAGGCACGGTATAATTCGACCCTGAGGATAAGTTTGAGATTTGGCTACATGCTTTTCACCGAATGGAATATATTAGATCAATTCTTCTTGCAATTCCATACAAGAAAAAACAATTTACAGTACCAAATAAAACAGTTACAAAGGACGTACAATAGGAGATAGCCATTAAAAAAAAACTAAGATTCGAAATCTCGCTCAAATGTATAAGTTAGGCCTAAATCAAGGGACAGGATCAGGTGGCGCATTGTTTGTACCTGACTTGTAAGCCCCAAGTCTGATACAACCCTGGATCATAAAATTGTTAATCGTGTTGTTCTGTGTGTTTTCGATCTATATGTGATTCTTAAAAATATACTCCACCAAAATCATTTCATGTAAAATATATCAGATCGCATGTAGAGCCAAGATTCTGTATCTACTCGGCTTAACTCTACCGACCCTAACTTCTACAAATTCTAGATATCAGTAAATATGTATAGCTACTTCTAGAATTAGCCAAACATTTTCAGTGACAAAATCGGTGTAGGTATTTTAGATATCAATAAAATTTTAAGTATTACAGTTATTCAATTGAGACTGTACGTTTAATCGGTATATTATTGACATCATATCCTGAGTATATGAATTATCTGGTACATCGGAAACCAACTCTTAAAAGTTCAAAATCTTTCTAAGATCTATGTACTTAGTTCGAAATTTAAATAGTTAATATTCTTAACTACGAGTATGCATAACATTTAAACATTTCCAGAACAAACCAAGTTCTAGCATGGTCGAGCTAGGAAGTATACTTCTCCGTACATCATATCTCCTAGACCTGGATGGTAGAAATTGTGAAAACAGTGGTAAGAAATAGTTTAAAATTTTGTCGTTGTATTACCGTTTAGAGATATCAGAAAAACCTCCACGGTCGTGCTAGGAAGTACAATACAAACTTTTTTCGAATTATACATAAAAACTACGTTAGACCCCGTAAGACGTCAAAAACCACACTTATTATACGAGGAAGAAAAATGTGCTTAGGGCCGAGTACCTATTAAGGTAAGTAGCGTAAGTACTTCAAATCTTTGGCGCATAACGTTCTCCTAAAGCACTGTACCATCGATATGAAATATCTCGGTGTCAAAGATTACGAAACGGCGTTGCAGCCTTGCAGGTACAAGTAAGTCCCGCAATTACTCCTGTCGTAAAATGGGTAATAAAATCGTCGACGCGGGCGCACTCTCCGTCTTACAACTGATTGACGCACTAAAGAAACTGTTATTTACGACGAAATATTATATTATCTATTTGCAAGTATCTCTTTGTGACGATACATGTTTGCAGATTTAAGTATAAATCTTTGTTAATGTATTATGCCTTGTGATTACACCACCCAAAGCTAGAAAATTTACATTGATACTTATTTGTTTTAATCTAACGCAGTTCAATGCTGGTTTCGTGTACCCATTATGCACCCTCTACTTTCTTCAACGACCAACCATTGGCGACTATTCTTAAGACTTCAGGGCTGAACGTTGGATGACTACGCTATTTATTGTTAGCAGCCGCAGGGTAGGATAACATGATTTCGTATACTTATAGAATATTTGATCGTGTGATGTTACCCGGTTGCATTAATTAAATAACCAAATCCTAATGTCTTTAGGTCCCCATCAGTTTTATTGCACCAACAATCATAACTATGAAACCACACTTAATATATTTAACTAGCTTCAGATTACGGCTTCAATAGCGATTAATTTTTAAGAATCTTTCATTTACTTTTAAAATAACTAAGTAATTTAAAAAGTGTTTTATGTACATTGCGTAAAATCATTGACATCGATAATCGTGACAGCTCTAACATGGGCACATTTTATTAGATCTACTAGTAGGTATGTGGTAAGTAATAGTACAGTGGCGTGTGCAGAAATTATGAGTAGGGTATGCAAAAGTGAGTGACACTGATCGCAAAAACAATAAATAATTTTCATTTTTGTTAAATTGAGTGCTTTTGATGACAGCACATCGTCTATGGTTTCAAATCTGTGAAGGAAAATGGGCGAATAAGTGGGAATCATTTTATATGTTGTTAATTTACAGGGTTGTCTGGACGCACAGGGTATTGCTTTTTTGCATATATGGAGTGCACGCCACCGGAAGTAGTTTTTATTTCTTTCGTTAATGATAGAATATGTACAAGAAAAATATCTTAACAAACTATTAGTGATACAGTTGGTTAATACCTCGTTGTACCCTGGGTAATAATTTACTACTTTCTTCCGCTCTCCTTGAACTAGCATCAATTACTCGCATGCTCAATATAGATTGTAATTAAAAAGAAATGACCGCATAAATTGATTTGCGCGTAAGCTCATCTCGTTGCCGAGATTAACATCATATGAAATGAAGCTTTGAATTAAGGTGATAGCAAATCTAAAATGGCTCCATGAATTAGACTGCTCATCTGGCGATATTATCAGTCTACAGCATACGACTCTGTTCCTTTTTTGTTTATTTCGCAAGGGATTGTGCAGTAGAGAAGAAAACAAATTTAGTGAAACGTCATATTTAGGGTAGGCACTTATTTTGATTTTGATTTTGAAGATTTAAAATTTCAGCCTAATTGATTTACACCTTTGACTTCAATCATCCAAAATAAAGAGTAGGTAATTAGTAGTAATCTTACTCTGCTAACGGATTTAGAATACTATCTTTATTAACCTTAAGCTTCCGATCGTCTATTTATTCCCTTTACGGTTATATTGGAAATTTAATAATGTTATATACACTCGCGTGCAAGTAAATCGACTCAAGCCTCAAGTGCGCATAAAAAGTGATATAACTAAAAAATGACTTATTTTACCTCTATATAATGTTTTACATAATTAAAGCCTAGTAATTAGGCTTTCAAATGGTAGCATAATATCAGTAATTTAAATAAACACTTGTACTTAGAATGCAACTGAACGCAACCTCCCGTAAACTGCTCTGCGCTCTATTCACAACTTGCGCGACACAACCCCCTATAAAACCCCCTGTAATCGTTTTTTTCTTATCAGTCGCTCATTAGACGTTGACCTGAACACATCTCTGCAAATTAAAGCCGTCATTTGAAGAAAATTATGGATACAACACCTGAAGAAGCCGCTCAAGTCGTTGCCCTGTTGCAAGAAGGGTTGAACCAGCGAGAAGTCGCTCGTCGTTTGAATATGAGTCAGTCCGCTGTCTCGAGAGTATACAGAAGGTTTCAAGAGACTGGTGCCTTCACTCGGAGGCCTAATACCAGCCGACGCCGGTGCACCTCGGAGCGTGACGACCGGTTTTTGGTCTCGACCTCTCTCCGAAATCGACACCTTACCGGCGTAGATGTGCAGCAGGAGCTACGTCAAGTTCGCGGGGTGACTGTCAGTCAGTGGACAGTTAGAAGAAGGTTGAAAGAAGCTAACCTTACTCCGAAAAGACCCGCTACAGGCCCGAAGTTGACCACAGCTCATCGTCAAGCACGCCTTCACTTTGCTCGAGAACATTTGGATTGGAGCATAGAGCAATGGCAGTCAGTCCTGTTCACAGATGAGACGAGGATGTGTCTCCATGGCAGCGACAGGAGAGGTCGGTATACCGTCGTCCCGGTGAACGGTTTTCACAGTGCTGCTTTGTGGAAACCGTTGCATATGGTGGCGGATCTTGCATGATGTGGGCTGGAATTTCCTTAGAAGGCAAAACGGACCTTGTTTTCGTTCCTGGGGGAGGCCGGGGAGGAGGTCTGACCAGTGATCGTTACATTGAAAATGTTCTACTGGATCAAGTTGTCCCTTATAAGGCTTTATTGGGGAAAATTTCATCTTGATGCATGACAATGCCCGATGTCACACTGCTCGGCCACACGTGATTTCCTGAACGAAGTTGGAATTCACACTATGCATTGGCCAGCGCTCAGCCCCGATTTAAATCCCATTGAGCACATATGGGACGAGCTCAAAAGGAAAGTTAGAGCGAGGAATCCAGCTCCGACAAACATCAATGAGCTCAAGACTGCGTTGGTAGAAGAGTGGGGTCGAATACCACAATCATCCATTAAAAAGTTGATAAGGTCGATGAAGAATCGCATGAGAGCAGTGATCAGAGCTAGAGGAGGGAATACCAAATATTGACACGAATATTTTTTTATCTTACGCACATTTTGTTTCATTTAAACACAATAACCCCATACTGTGAAATTGTATGAATTTTCAACATTTTTTACATTATCATTAGCATTAACCTTTTTTACTAAACTACTGAATCGATTTTCATGCAACTTACACCATTTTAAAGCTCAATTACTAGGCTTTAATTATGTAAAACATTGTATAGAGGTATAATAAGGCATTTTTTAGTTATATCACTTGTTATGCGTACTTGAGGCTTGAGTCGATTTACTTGCACGCGAGTATATATATTGCTACGTGGCGGGATTTCAATCACACCCTCCCGGTCGGAGGGTAACAGCCCACACTATTGGGCCACCAACGCTCTATGAAATAATGCTTAATCGAAAATAAATTTATCTTGACTCTGAAAGATACGTTTGTCCATTAAAATGGTCGTTTCCGCAGCCCTGGTACTGGATCTATCTTCAGTTCGCATTACCTGCTAATTAACCGGCCGATAACGCGCTTATAATGACCGCGTAATTGCTGTTCAAATTTTACATGACTTTTTGTGATCTTTTTCAGATAATCGTTACCCTTTTTGTATTGTAATTTATTGAGTGATTCCGATTAAAAATGTTTGTCGACCATGCATACAGGCAATTCATACTATTTTGCTTTTTCACAGTGTTTGAAGCTTGTAAACACAGCATGTTTAGGTTTTATTTAACAACTTACATGAGTCTGTAAGTAAAAGTACAAAACAATATACTACTACAATAAAATCCGATGTCAGTCGACTACAGGACTTAGGTCCTCCTCTACGATAGTGGATGGTTTTGCCCATAGTCTCCACACTTGACAGGCGGATGATAGTTTAAAGTAGGTATTATGAGAGCATGATGCTGCTCCCTGGGGGGTAGTCGCCATCTCTAAAAGCATATCACTATAATGATGCGTCAGCATCTGTATACCAGAAAAGACATAGTAATATAATTATAATACTATTTCAAGAGATGGCGTAATTTTCCTTTGCCCCCTGTTCTCTGCGTGTATGTGTCCCTAAACGGCTAATCGGACGGTTGTGTCAATTGTATTGTAGTTAATCTCTATGAGTATGAATATGGGTGGAAGTCTTGACTTAAATATTTGCACCTTTGTGTAACCTCCCGTTGATGGCTCATTAGAACTGTAACTAATATCTATAACTACAATTACAAAATAAAGAGGCAAGGTACAACATGACCAAGGTCCCCCATTGGACACACTGCGCCAGGGGCAAAGGTGTGAATCGACATTTAATAAAATAATATATTGAGCGCTGATGTACTTTTAATGACCACAAGATGCACCAAGTTATTGCTTCACATTTTCCGAAGCAAAATATACCTTATTTGTGTACAATTAACGTTTTTGGTATATAATAATTTTGAGTAGGAATTGGCACGCAAAAATGTTGTCGTATACACAACGAGAGGGCCGGACGTCTTTTATAACCTGTCAAGAACAAGCTAATGGCAATGGAACAGTTACTTTAGCTGAAAAAATATTAATTGAGCTGCAGAGTAGTTACGAGTAAAGAAAAATATTTAAGTACTTACAACAGTCTGCTACGCGGATAGATTCTTCACAATTTCTTTAACTAAACAATTACAATTTGATAAAGACAAAAGTGTTGTAGGAAGTAAAACCCTTACTTTACCAGTTAATTAGGTACTATTCCATATTCTTACTATTTAGCAACAAAGAAGCCATTTTACCATCAGATGGTCGTGGTTAAATGATTCGTATCATACAAGACAATCTTGGTTCTTGCTCCCATTTTATACAAAAGTGCATTGCTTTTGAATTTCAGGCCCTTTGATCTTACTTATGTAACAGTCATAAGAGTCAATTTGAATGTCGTTAAATTAAAAAAAACACATAGAATTGTATTACTTGGCGATACGCATAATTAATGTTGAAGAAATCGCTTTGTGTGTGTAAAAGAATTCCTATGTAAAATTGGAATGCTTTATTGCGAGAAAGAGAGTGTTCATTGTATATTAAACATTCCTCAAAATCATCAGCATATAACGACCCACTGCAGGGATATCTTTACGATAAATAGTAAAAGGTTGGAGAGATAATGGCCGACAAAATACAGAACGGCTTTTAATCTTGCAGCGATGCTCAAGTACTTTAAACGTTTTGCCATAACCAAGCATTTAATTATATCTCTTCCTGGCTACCTTAGCTGACGTCATCGTTCTTTAGCTAATGCATGCTTAAGGTGTTATTGGGCCAAATCATCCCAGATGTGATAATACTCTATGCAATAGTTTGATTAACAATGCCGTAAACTAATTTAATGCACAATCTCACTTGAAAAGTGTCGGTGGCAAAATTATGCCCATCCCGACGTTTGGGCAGACTTTTCAATCATAATCACGTCGTTCATCACATGCCATAATGTCATAGTAGTGTGCTCGTGATTTTGATTTTGTACCCTTTCAGTGACGCGTTAAAAAATCAGTCGTGTGGCGCGGCGACTCCGGTTATCCGAATAGGAACTAAGAGACCCTACAGGGAATCACGACGAAGGCTGCGACCGTCGATCTGATGACCTATGACTTTCATAATCCAAATTTTCTTATCATATATTTCCGTTCGTTTGTGTACCGAATATGGAATATGTTGGCCAAATCGTCATCCGATGTGTTCAATTTCTATTTAATATCTGAGTACAGAGATAGCGATAGTATCTCATGTTGATCTATCATAACGAGCCTTGGCGTGTTCAATACTGTTTATTTGTTTAACCATAGCCGGCGGACGATGCACGCACCTCGATTGCGATATCATCGAGGGACAATCAATTAACCCGACTCGCAATTCGATTATTGATTTCGTAATTAAATCTTACCGGTGGCGTGTCGATTCCAAACCGATTCCGGCGGCTTGATTTTCGCTGATGACTGGCTATAAAGCGCGAGAGGGATTCTTGAAATTTGCAACCTACACATTTTTAGGTAAAACTGGATTTATGAGGTACGTATCCTCATCATCAGCTCATTAAACGTCCCCACCGAGGGGCACGAGACTATCCGTATGGGGTGATTAGGCCTTAGTCATCCACGCAGGCCCAGTGCGGATTAGACGACTTCACACACAACCTTGAAATATCTTCGCAGCCGTGCATGAAGGTTTCCTCACGATGTTTTCCTTCACCGTTAGAGCGTCGGATAACTTACATATAATTTCGGAAATTCGAAATCACATTGGTACGTGGCGGGATTTGAACCTCAGCCCTCCCGGTAGGAGGGGAACAGTCCACACCATTGAGCCACCGACGCTCTTTTTAGAAGAGTTTCGTCTATAAAAATTTTATGATGCATATTTAGGACATTTCGAAAAAACAATTTCAGTGTTCATGTCTCATGAATATAAATATACAATATTAATAGATCTCAAGCCATAGCACCCAATAAACTACAGTAAAAGTTAATATTGAATCGGAATCAAATTATATCCTTCAATGAAACTACAGCAAAGAGTTGAGATTTAATGAAATACTGTCATGGTTTCTTCAGTTGATTGCATAAAAAACGAAGGCAACATCAAGTCAACACAATAGTGCATTCTGCGCGATGCATTAAAATAAATAACATCATCATCTTACTCATTTCTTACCTTTTATTTTCCTTTCAAAACACAAGGCTGCCTAATATGCTGGCAACCGACTCCAGAGTTATTAGTCTTGCCTTTTTATTTGGTCTGCATTAAGATGAGAATGCAAAGGCTCGAAGGCGCACGCGCCTTGCACCCGTCTCTCCGTGTTATGGATTACCGGAGACGCCCGAACGACAACAATTACGGCGTTATTCGACCAACAAAAAGATACCAGGCTAATGCAATTATTTACCGGTGGATTACTTTACTGCCACATATACAAACATTTTTACTGAAAGCTCCTGGCCTGGCTACAATCGCCCGCAGAACTCGCGGGTAGCACAAAAACCTGCCTACTTAATCATGTCTCCCTTAATCGATTTTTGAAAGTGCACACACGATTCTTATTTTTCACCTCGGTGAGATGAATTATATCGTGGTGGCCAATGAGAGTAAATTGTGTGCGGTTTAATCATATTTTCTCAACATATACGTAAGTAGTCTTAAATTAAGGGTACCAAAATGTAATTATAATTAATGGAGGTCCATTGTAGCCCTTTAATTTTCAAGTAATTTCAGGTATTTATGAACAACATTGCCGCTATTTTTTAAATGTAAAGGTTTATTTATGGAGTACGGTTTTTTGAGATCCGAAACGATATTTAACTGAAGCAGATCCTTTGATATTTGTATACTTGTAAAACGACTTAATGTGTATGCATTTTTGAGCTAAATATAAGTACAGGAAATAAAAAAAATAGTATATAAATACAATCAATGTTGTGAAATTAAAATGTATTCAAACAAAAAAAAACACGAAAAGGGTTCAAAATTCCTTCTTTTTTATAAATTGGCATCACTAATTTCTAAGACGAATCATAGACACGGTCGCTGTGCTACTTCATCAGTATTCCGGGGCGCGCTCTCGCATGCCGACCGTCCCATTCATCCACCGTGTAATCCAAACAAATTGCCCACCACTTGCATCGTTTCTTAGTTGGTAGTACGTTTTTCGTTATGAAATCGGCATGTTTTTAAGTTACAATATGAGTAATTGAACCGATACCAGTCCCTACGTGACGCGCTACCACTCGCCAGGACTTGTCGAAACGCAAACCAACATTGAAAGATACGCCGATTTGCCCGGCTTAAACCCATTTAAAAGTCATCATTGTCATTGAAATGGCTCGTTTGAAAAGTTGAATTTGCGTATCCATATAAAGAAGATGCACGATTTCAGCCACTTAAGTTGTCGCTATATGGGAGTGCTTTAAAATTCCGCTCGGAGGCAGATGCCACTGTTACCTATACCTTTAAATGTACTAAATGCGAAGCAGCTGTAAGACTATTTATATCATATATTTTTACAGAAAAAAGTGACAATGCAGCGGAAAAGATAAATTTTTAAAAAGATAAATTTGCCAGTCCGACCCTATTATCGTTAGTTTTTATTCAGAAGTGTCTTTATAAAACAGCATCAAATATATATACACCGCAATGCATGGTACTTAATCTCCAGGTGGCTTGTGTAACAGAATTATATCTGTCCATGTGTAACCGTATTGAAGCATAAAGCACTTGGCGTGTTTAAAAGCGAAAATTGAATTACAGCCTATTTTGCATAAATGAGCCTCTGCACGCCGGTACGCACTCGCCCGCACACGCCCGCGCGCAATGTTCTCAGCTTAATATTTTTTTTGATTGATATTCCGGTAATTAATAGATTAGAATGTCTTGAGCATTATACTGAGGACTTCAGTTTTGCCTTGTATATACGTGAGAGATTAAAATTATAAGTGTTTGCATAAATGTACAAGCTTTTTGTTGAGAGACCATGTATAGGGTCGTCTGCTTTTAGACGAGTCGAGACGTCGGCTACTACACTAATGGCTTCAGGTTCAATACCCGGCCAATACAAACATTTGTGTTCATGAATATGTCTGTTTGTATTGTTTGAGTGTTTGTATGTATAATATGTTTGTATTTACAAAAGTACATACGTATGTTTATCTGTTGTTTAGAACCCATATTACAAGTTAATGCTTAGTTTGGGGCTAGATGGCGCTGTGTGTATTTCTCTTATTTTGCGCCATACCCTCAGAATATTCTGAGGCCATACTTATTAGTAAAACTACAGTCTTAGAAACAGCGTATATCATAGCTCCATATCACAAATAAGCATGTGCCTACTATGTGGTCTCTCTTTGGAGTCAATAGTATAGTCATAGGCAACTAGCTCAATATACTTAGCTAATTATATAATAATAAAAAATATGCAGTGATCACGGAATTTAAGTTTTCAACCAACTGTTCTAATGAATACATTGCAATCACTGAACCCATATATTCGATTTGATGATAGCCCATCCAATCAATCAAACATACCTGACGTTTTTCAAACAAATTATAGGTAAAGGACGCTGTTCGCTCAGGGCAGACGAATGTGGGTGTAGCGTCCCGACCACCAAATTTAAATAACTTGTTTCAGCTACCGACCGCTTTGACATAACCCTTGGCTTAGAAGGCATTTGTTGTTTCATTCCTACGCAAGCAGTGTGGTATGGAGGTCTCTTTCAGTGACGGGTGATGCATCGTTTTGTTTAGATGGTCCAGAGGCGGCGGCGGCTTTTATAATAAGGTCCTAAAACGTCGAAGCGCAGGTAGCGTGTTTTTGCGGACTCGACTTGCTTAATTTCGTGCTGAGCGTTTCTTTTTTGTTTATGTTGACCTCGCACGAGCCCCGCCACGTGACTTACACGTACAAGCATCACAAATGCGATTATATTTCATGTGCCCTTAAGACGGTCGGGTGAGTTCACGATATTTTACATTATCGTGCGGGATGGCAAGTAAATTAACTGAGATGTGGTGCTCCACGCGATACGTGCGCAGACTATTACTCATTTATACGAACTATTTTTTGAGTTCTTCCGTTGACTTGTTTTATATGAGCAATAACTGTGAACTGACGGTTTCCGAAACAAACACAATTGACGATTTTTTCATAGAGTTTTTAAACTTTAGCTTTTCTTTACCTCGGGCATAAGCCTGCGAGTAGATCTGTGCCTATCACATTCATTATTTTCTTGAGAATAAAGGCGGTGTTTTAATTGGTTTACGACTTATTTTTGTCCTCCATGAACAGATAGTATAATGAGGTGGATCGCAACTTGGCGAAATTTATATTCCCCGAGCTCGAGTATTGCATGTTTTATATAACGCCCCAATCAAGGCTCGCGCAGGATAAAGCTTGCCGCCGCGCAGGCGCATAAAGCATACAGATTGCATCTTGGCGTGCGCTTAGTACGTGCGCCGCGCGCACTACGTACCATGAATAAGATCGGTTAGTGTTTACTTCTATTATAATAATTTGGATAGGGATGGTTCTTAAAAACCTTTTTTATGGGATTATGACCTAATTTTACTTTGCATTTTATAGTAGCGATGTATAAAGTGCTTGATGAGAGGACAAACCAACTTACTAGGTTAGTAAAAACGGCGGACTATAGACTGTAGTCAAGAATTTATATTTTCAAAATGTATATTTTGACTAAGGTGAAGATAATATTATATATATTAGTGTAGCCAAAATGTATATTTTAACTAAAATGTAGAGTTTGGGAAGTTATTGCTGGTAAGATAAGTTTTATGTTCATCCGGCTACCCGTGTCTCCACAAAAGTCGAACATGGCGTAAGAAAGAGCGCGTCAAGTTAGTAGCGGCTATCAATATCATCTCCCTCAGAGCTAGCCCCCAGATTTCCACCGATGAACATCAGTGCCCTCCAAAGTACGGATTCAACTTTCTTTTAGACAATTAGCTGATTTGGCCTGCAATGTTCTAATCAAACTACGAAACATTGCACAAAGTAATTTATATCAATATACGGTCACAACGCGGGATTCGAACCCGCATCCCCACGCAAATATTTAAAACCAGACCACGGAGGCAGTTGAAGTTGGTGTTGAGTCGGATTCAAAAATAAACCAAAGTTTCGGGTCGATGATATACGTGCCCAGAAGCTGGAAGCTTTCAGTTTTCACAAAGGATTTACACTACATGAAGTAAGAGTAAGCTTAAAAGCTCGTTTCTTTGAAGATAATAGAAACGCTTGAATTAAACTTAATTTTAACTTATGCCTTTTATTACTGCCTTTAACAACAACATAAAACGATCAAATATTACCTCTCTTAAATCCTGAATTTTGGTAATATATGAAATTATATAGATTATTATAGGAATAGCAAGTTAAAGTGGCAGTGGGCAGGGCACATAGTGCGTAGGACCGATGGTCGATGGGGCAGAAAGGTTCTCGAGTGGCGTCCGCGTAACAGAAAACGAAGCGTAGGCGACCCCCTGCCAGATGGACGGATGACCTGGTTAAGGTGGCGGGTAGCAGACGGATGGCAACTGCTAGAGGTCTTCGTTCAGCAGTGGACATTTTCATGACTGCAGTCATGTCAGTACATGAGTTGACGTGACTCAATTTCTGCACAATTTCTGTATTACATACAAAACCTTTATCTGGGTGTTGATAATTACAAATTCATTCTGCGTAGGCTAGCCTGCCGGAGGAAAGTATGCACATTTATTCTGCAGAGCTACCTACTAATGTTAACCAATTAAATAATAAACCCAGTGTTTTAAGTGGAATAAAACATTTCAATAAATGCTACCTCAATCAGTTCGGCACAGGCCTCTTTGATTTGCGTGTTGCCTATGCAGAAGCGGTAATAAATGTAATTGTAGTTACAGCAGCTATAAACATTGCTTTCCTTTTACCCAGAGCACTTCGACTTGAATTATGACAAAAATAACATCCTTTTTTAACGTAATGGATGCAAATTATCAATAATTATTGTTTGTTTTTTAACAATCGGTGAGAGCATTTAATTATTAAATATATATTGAGGTTAATAACATGGACTTTATGAGCTAATTGAGGTCCGAGATTGCGCCCTCGTAAACGCAAACGTTTGTTGTTGCGCTGGCAAAAAATGAAATATTTAAAAATTGGCTAATTTAAAAGTTCCTCCCAGAGCGGGCGTTGCAGGCGCTTCGCAAAAAGCTCCGGCGGTGTCTTGTAGCCATTATCTGGATAATACACACCACACACTCGTGGGAAACTTCATAACATTCTTTTCGGATTGCAAGGGTTTTCTGT
>PQWD01014286.1:0-35661 GCA_019425675.1 Leucinodes orbonalis
CGCTTTTCTCCCAAACATATGTTAGGCTACCAAGCCCCCCCCGCAACGCCCTAAGCCGAGGTTGGAGTCCCGTTCAGGGACGCCCTTAGGCTCGTTGTGTAAATGTTTAAGGCTGAGAGCCATCTGCGCTCGCCAATTGCCCGGTGAAGCTGTAAAGGCCATCTGCGACCAACAGAAGTAGTCAGTTCAAAAAAAAAAACCGACCATGGTAACAGAGTATGTGCCTAACGACCAGTAATAATGATTTCTTCTTTATTTTAATATTAATATTAACAATAATAGGAGAGCGTCTGTAGCTGGTCGGTTCAAATCCCGCCTCGTACCAATGTTTTCGGATTTTCGTAATTATATGTACGTTTATCCAACGCTCTTACGGTGAAGGAAAACGCGAGGAAACCTGCGTACGCCCACGAAGGTTGCGTGTGAAGTCGGCCAATCCGCACTGAGCTCGCTTGGACGACTGAGGCCTGTTTACCATTTACGGGTAGGCTTGTGCCCCTCGGTGGGGCCATTTTAATGAGCGGATGATGATGAATAAAATAGCAAATATCCACTGACATTAACACAACGCTATCTAGCCCAAGTTAAGCATGAAGCTTGTATGACAATACTAAACAACTGATAAACATACATACATTTTTTTTGTAAATATATAGAAAACACCCAGGCCAATACAAACAGACATGTTCATGCACACAAATGTTTGTACTGCTCGAGGATCGAACCATGAACGCTTGGTGAAGTAGCCGACGTCTCAACCATTACACCAAATGGGTCGTTGTCTAAAGCCTCTACAACTGGTGTGGGTCACCATGGTTGTATCATATTGTGCATTCTGTGATGGCATCCAGCCATCACATCACACCTGTCACTCATGAATACTACATGAATACTCATTAATCCCCGGATGACATATGCTATATTATAAGTATATGCAAAAAATATTAAGGATCCTTAAGTGCTAGAACTTCAAATAGCCGCGCCAAGCCGGGGCGGACCGCTTGTATATAAATTTAGCCAGTTAGAATACAGTACAAGATTACTTGACTGCGTCATAGTTTCAGTAACTAAGGAAGACATTTCGCTTTGGGGGTCGTTTTAAATATACATTTCCCGGTGAATTTCCTAGTCAGGATCTGTGTGCCAGAAACGTTTAAAGCGTATGTTTACGCGATCCCAAGATACTCGGTACTGAGTCGTCTAGGTAGGCACCAGTGTTATGCACTTCTGTGTTTCGGGATGAGGGCACTGTAGCTAGTAAAATTACCGGGTATAAAAGACATCTGTTGTCTCTACTCTCTAGCGTCGGCCGCAGTGCGACATTGACGGAAAAATAACTGTCTATCAGTTGTGAGTCTCATCTCTCATTACCGCTCTGTCATGGTCAGCCGTATCACTTACCATCAGGTGAGCGTCTTGATCGTCCTGTACACTAACATAAAGAAAAAGAAAGCCAGCCAGCCAGTTCTTTCACTGCACTCAGAATTCTCGTGCTCTTACAGCATTCTAAACGTCTGAACAGCCCACTGACTCTTTAACTTGCTGGGATTAAGCTCTTTTTTTGTAAGCAGGCAAGGAGGCTACCGCCATCTCTTAAAATGGTATTTTTTTATGTTATAAGTGTACAGGACGATCAGGACGCTCACCTGATGGTAAGTGATACATCTGACCATAACAGAGCGGCATTGAAGGAGACCAAACAACTGATGTACAATTATTGTTCTCCATCAATGCCGCACTGCGCCCGACACCAGAGACAACAGATGTAAGATCTCGATATACCCGGTAATTTCTAGTTATTATTATTATAATATTACTTTATTGAGCGTCGGTGGCTCAGTGGTGTGGACTGTCGCCTTCCTACCGGGAGGGCTGAGGTTCAAATCCCGACACGTACCAATGTATTTTCGAATTTTCGAAAAATATATGCACGTTATCCGACGCTCTTACGGTGAAGGAAAACATCGTGAGGAAACCTTCATGCACGCCTGAAGAAGATTCGAAGGTTGTGTGTGAAGTCGTCCAATCCGCACTGGACCCGCGTGGACGACTAAGGCCTAATCACCCTATACGGGTAGGCTCGTGCCCCTCGGTGAGGACGTTTTTATGAGCTGATGATGATGATGATGATGAATATTACTTTGCCTTTTTTGTACCATGTAAAGCGAATAATAAAGTAATAATATAAATAAATATCCTCTGACATTCACACACCGCCATCTAGCCCCGATTTTTTTTTTGTAAATACATACATATTATGCATAGAAAACACCCATACGGTTTTCAGATATAATAATGTTTAAGCGATGGCGATAAGACCCCGTGGATAAGGGTTAAACCAGATAAAGCCATAAAAATAGTTTTTTTCCGTAAACATTGGTGTTAAAAACATCTGAACATTGATTCACCTAGTTACAAAGACCTTGTGGTTGCCGTATTGAATAAAGGACGACGACTCGATGTCCTAGCTTCGTTTATGGTGAACTGAAACGCAATTGTAAATTGAACCTTACATAACTAAGGATAGAGAACGAAACTAGTTTTTCTTACATAAAGCGTTAGATCGCTGTATACATAAATGGGTAAGACTCAGATGTAATGTCACTATGGGAATGAGCTAAAGATAGTTTTACACTAGTATTCTTAAATAAGACTCAAGCGTTGTTCTTTTCGTGAATAGAGTTAGATAGAAAGGGATGCCGCTATTTATAGTATATAGCGCTATCCCATTCTAACTCAATTTAAGTAAAGATCAACGTTGAATAATAATTAAAGATAATAATTAAATTTTGAATAATAATTAATAATAATAATTTCAAATTTCTCGTTCTGGAATACGAGCCTTAGTGCTTTGTCCAGTGCTGAAAGTTAATACTAGACGAGTGACTATGAAGTGACTACTAAGTGAACTGTCACGGGCTTTTGAAACCTGGAGATGGTCCAGGTTTCAAAAGCCCGTGACAGTTCACTTTTTTATGTCAAAGTGGGCAGGACCCTCGAGTCCGTTCGATGCCCTTAGGCTCGTTGTGTAAATGTTTAAGGCTGAGAGCCATCTGCGCTCGCCACGCGCCCGGGGAAGCTGTAAAGGCCATCTGCAGCCAACAGCAGTAGTCAGTTCGAAAAAGAAAAAACTTTCCTTTCAGACAATCGAGTGATTCAACGTGTAATATCATAAAACTGGCAAATCGTACAATGGGACTTTCACTATGCTACCCAGTGAGATTCGAACCCACGGCCGGGTTACAGCGAGCGAGAGTGATAGCGAATTAGTCATTGCGATATAACTTCATAGTTCAGACTTCTAGGCTACAAAGGCAGGTTATCCTATCCTATTCAACCTATCGCAGTCCACTGCTGGACATAGGTCCCCCATTTTGCGCCAGATATCCCGGTCCTCCGCTTTTCTCATCCAGCCTCACCAGCGACCTTTCGCAAGGCAGGTTAAACTAAGATTTAAAATACGGCTTTGACACTTGAACTGAGCTACGTCAAAACTAAAGCACTTATTTGGACTATTCACTGAATTATTAACATAAAACGTCGATTTGCAGTCTATAAAATGTAGCAACTCGGGAAAACAAACATGGTGGCATTTCCCGCCGTAATTTACGTCAAGACGCCATGTTTTTTTCGGCAGCGACCGCGCCAAGTTCAAGGTTGTATCTAGCGGCCAGTGACAGAGACCGCGAAACGCAAACTGAATGATATGCGCGTAGTGATTAGATACGGAGTTTGGTGGGCATTTAAAATAAGACGTGATTTGTGGTTGCATTTGCGCGTATATTATAGATATGTTTGATGCACTGTCGATGCCATATATATAGAATATGTTATATGTAATAAGGACTTTAAAATTTCCACCCCGTCCTGGCTCTTCGAATGTTCTCCCAAGAGCACATTCGGAAAGTACAAACATTTTATATTAATTTTGGGAAAGGTATACCTTTCAAAGGGTTAATCATTTGAACGCCTGGAATCCAGACAATACATTTTTTTTTGACAATACATTGTTTTGGACGCCTTTATGTGTCATTAGCGTTCAAACATAAATCGAGAATTAATGTTTGACTCTTAATCACTTAACCGCCGCAGTCGCCTTAAAGCGTCGTTAACAATAGATTTTCGATTTTGTCTGGATTCTTGGCTGTCAATGGGTTAAAGGTTCGCATTAGTGCAGATTAAGTCAACAAAATCATCTTCTAATCCTTTCGGCTGTTGAGTCTTATAGACTCTTGATTTTCGATGGTGGCTCGATTCACCACAGTTGAACAATAGCGAGTTATAAGTTCGCGACCCATTATTAGTCGGCGACCCATTTGGTGTAGCGGTTGAGACGTCGGCTGCTACACCAAGGGTTCCGGGTTCGATCCCCGGGCAGTACATATATTTGTGTGCATGAACATGTCTGTTTGTAAAACTGGGTGTTTCCTATGTATAATATGTATGTATTTTGCAAAAAAATATATAAGTATGTTTATCCGTAGTTTAGTACCTATAATACAGGCTTCACGCTTAACTTGGGGCTAGATGGAGCTGTGTGAATGTCAGTGGATATTATGACATTCACCAAAGTTCTGCACTCAGTCCGCTCCTGTTCAACCTCGTGGTAGAGCTTTTAACCAAGAACATCCAAGCTCCCCTGCCGTGGAACCTGTATGCAGATGATATCGCACTTGTAGCAAGTAAAGTCGACGACTTGCAGACCACACTACACCAGTGGGTAAATGAGCTGGAAAAAGCAGGACTTAGAGTCAGCCGAACTAAGATAGAACATCTGGAATGCAAGTTCAGCAAAAACTCCAATTTCTCCATTATATACTATCCAGACATGAAAAGAGTCCCAAAAGTGACGCAGTTTAAGTATCTTGGGTCAGTGATAACCGATAATGGCGGTGTGGAGATGGATGTAACGCACAGAGTCAATGTCGGCTGGCAGAAGTGGCGGTCGTTAACGGGAGTGTTATGTGATAATCGTATGCTACGGGCATAGGGCGTGTAAAGGGCAAGGTCTACAAAATGGCGGTGAGGCCAGCCGTATTATACGGAGCCGAGTGTTGGCCAGTAAAAGATACGCATGTGCAAAAGCTTCATACCACGGAAATGAAAATGCTGAGATGGTCAGGAGGGGTCACAAGACGGGATAAAGTACGAAACAAGTATGTTCGGGGCAGTTTTAAGGTGGCCCCTATAGCCGAGAAGCTTAAAGAAAGGCGTCTCAGTTGGTATGGTCACATAATGAGGCGAGATGATGCCTATGTTGTGAAGACGGCCTTGAACCAGCCGGAGAAAAAGAGAGGCAGAGGACGACCTCCATACACTTGGTACACCAGTATGACTTGTCTCGTACAAAAAGAAGATCTACCGGACCCGACAACCCTAGACGGAATGTCATGGCGCACTAAAATTAGGAGAGCCGACCCTAAGTAAAGTGGGAAAAGGCAAAGGAAGAAGAAGTAAGTTTGGTGAACATTCACGCTAACCGATTCTGATGTCAGAGTTTCAATATTGTCTTATCTGGAAAGTACGTTAATATATTCAATTCCTTTTCGTTGTAATATGCACATCTCTAAAGTCACCAATGCACCATGCAGTTGTTTACTCATATTAACACAAATAAAACATAAAATATGACAAACTTTTAACGTGGAGAAACTGAAACTTGGCCAAGGATCGACTACCTTGAGGCCGCGGATTCCGTCACAAGCCACTTTAAAACTGCGGTTAACACACGTTGGAATTATCTTATTAATAAATATGTTTATAAGTATTAAGTGGTCTTAGCTATGGCAGCAAGAAAACCGGTTGCGAGCAAATACTATGACGACATGTTGTTTTAGAAAAGTTCTAGAAGGTAAACAAATAGTGCGACGTATAGTGGTTAAATAACAACTGAGGTTGGCCTGACTTGGCTTCGACCATGAAGGTTCAAACACCCTGTTTTCGAAATACTATCATGAATCGGAACATATTTAGTAGCGATCCTCGTAAAGGTTCTAAGGACTTCTCACCCTAAACATCATCCCGACGAAGCTTTTACAAGAGGTTTGAGCCCAGGAGAGGCTTATTGTGTTAAAAATATCATCACCAAACACATTTCTCGAAAATCATATTTGTAAATATCGGTGATTGTATTTTTTTCCTTTTCCATGTTCTATGAAAAAAATTGGAAATGCCCTTCATTCCAGTGGGTGCCTTAAAGTTTATACAATTTTGAAAAGATTACAAACACATACAAGATTTGGTGGGATATAATCCCACCAAACATGTCATGTAAAAGTTGCCAAGAAAAAGATGTATGATCTCGTGTAGATCCTAGCTTCTGAATCTAAAGGCCTAACTCTACCGACGCTAACTTCACCAAGTTCTACATATCAGTAAATATATATGGCTTCGACGTTTCGCTACCGATATGCTATGTGAATATTTAGTTTCGGATCTGATATACTTTTAAGTAGAAATATTGTTTTTACTCCAAATTTATATGGTAATTTATTTGCAAAACTGCTGGTAGGCGCAAAATTAAAATCAAGTTAAAAATACAGTTAGATTAAAGTTTCCGTTACCGTTAAAATATGAGGTAAATCTTGCCTTTTGGCGATTGCTGATGTTAATTAACTGAGGTGTAAGCCGAGTTAATAATTAAGCACCATAACAAAAAATATAAGTCGAATAAAAATTAAGGGATATGGACACTGACACGAATTGGTTTACAATTTTAATGCCACTCAACGAGCAATTGTGAGTTATCAAAATATATTTATTGAATTAGGGTCCATAAAGAACACTTATGAATGTCAAATTTGATTCTACCACCGGTTCGGACTGTTGTAATCTACTAAAAAGAATCCAACAAAAAAACTCAGGAGTTACTCTTTTCAAGAAAAGTTTATAAATGTTTACAATACATTTGTCTATACAATTCATCAAATATTTATCAAAGTTCCTATAGAACAATCCAAAAATTTAAAATCTTTAATTATATACAATTACTTTAACTTTGAAAAACTTTACTGAGCTAATAAAAATGTAATAAAAAAAGAGTAATAGAGATAATATAAAAAGGAGTGGCATGTAAAACGCATGAATTGGCCACACATAAAATTATTTTAAGAATACAAGTGAACTTGTCAACAATGTCAGAAATGATATTGAAATGGGCGCGAATTTTGTGCGTGTCCGAAAATGGCGGATTGCGCTACTTTCCCAGCCCGTTAAGCGCGCACAATGCTTTCTCCACTAATCTACACTTTCTAACTTTATTAAAGGACAAGGCAAGGAATAGCACGTGGTTTCTGTTAGAACCAATGTTAAGTTCGACATTGGTTCTAACAAGCTATGGATCGACTCTAGAATATAAAATGCCTATTTATACTTATTTGTACTGATTTGATAAAAACCTGTCTTGTGCCAACAGTAATATGGGTTCTTTTTCCAAGTACACTTAAAATATGCATGGAAAATAAAAAAATCGAATATAAACAAAATATGTAGCATTATTAGACAAGATGATTTTGATCAACTCAATTTTGATGATTCCGTCGAAACATATACTAATTTCAGTTATAAATATAACGAATGAAGGTGATTCTACTTATTGCATAGAAAGAAAGTGCATTTCACTGCAATACACCGCAATACAATGTATATTTTATGACTGCAAATTCGTTACAGAATGTTCGTTACTATTTTCTATCTGTCGAGTAGTTATAGTTTATTGAAGCTGGTGCTACGTTTGTATTATTTTGATCGCTCCTGCATTAGCCACCAGAAGTTCCTACGAAGAGGGATGGTTTCGAAATATCAGGGAATTATTCTATATAAGATCTGCGGTCACACAAAATAACTAAAGCAGATACCATATCCAACCCAATTCTGACGCAATCAAACTGCTAGCAACCAATGATGCAGAATATCATTGTTAGCAACCAAGCAAATCAATCCGCTTGTAGTAATTCACCCTTTCAAATAGTAATCGTGTCAGTTATGTCAAATCGAAATCAGAGATTTCACCCCCGACCTATATTCAGATAGACTTCAATGTTAATCTCAAATGCCCGTCACAGCTTCACGGAGGATCATTTGTTATGACCTCATGTATGTTCGTACAGTCCCTATTTTAAGAATTCGGGTGTTCTTGGAAGCTCTTCTTCCTAAACATACATTAGGTTACCTAACCAAAATAGGCTAGACTCGGCTTCGTATGTTACCCCGCAACACCATATGCTGAGTTTCGAGCCGAGCTCGATACGTTAAAGGCCAACAGTCAGCAAGAAAAAAATCGCTCGGGCAACCCACCATTAATATGAAACGTACCCTGAAATCTTTAATCGAAGACTGCGCTCTCGTCGCTAAATTTAACAATGATTTTGGTTGACTATAATAGTGGAAAGGTAGTACCAGATTTTGGATTCCGATTCTGGTTTTGCAATTTGGCAAGTCGCTGAGCAAATGTCAGGGATTATAAGATATTACGCTGCTTTGCTGTCTAACAGAAACAAGCTAGTGAATCTCGGTTGTTATTCGTAGTTATATGCACCTGACCTTATTATACGAATAATTAGGTCAGCTTTTGTTCTAATTCTTGAGGAGCTCTAGTTTCGATTGGTGAGTTTTTCGCGGGTTAGAAATCAGGTAACGGAGAGTTACCTATAATGTAATTTTACACCTGATAACCAAGATAAAGTGGCGATATATTGCCTGAATAAATAAAATAATATAGAGGTTTGTTCAATAAAATCTGTCATGGTCAGGCGTATTACTTCCACCAGGTGAACGAACTGACCGTCCTTTCACTAAATGTTATAAGAAAGAAAGGAAATGAAGGCCAATAAGGATCATAGAGAAGTCATGGTCAAGTCAAGTCTGTCTTCCTTACTTAGCCTGGAATACAGCTACAACTTAAGGCAGCACGCCTTATATTCTAGCGGAAGAAATACTTCTTCAGACTAAAAAGTCTTTCAACACGGAATGTCGCCCATTGTCGAGTTTTCAAGCTAGTGCTATATGAATAGTATTACATTTTCAATATCAAAATCTTTTGATTCTCTCTCCAATCAATCGCATTCCACTGCTGGACATAGGTCTCTCCGATTTTGCGCCAGATTTCCCGGTCCTTCGCTTTCCTCATCCAGCCCCCACTAGCGACCCTTCGCAAGACGTCGGTCCCTCAGTCCGGGCATCCTACGCTACGCTTGCCAAGACGGGGTCTCCACTCCAGAACTCGTCTACTCCAACGGCCATCGGTTCTGCGATTATATAAATGTTTAATATAACATTGTTACGGTGAAGGAAACATCGTGAGGAAACCTTCATGCAAGCCTGCGAAGAGATTCGAATGTTGTGTGTGAAGTCGTCCAATCCGCAATAGGCTCGTGTGGACGACTAAGACCTAATCACCCTATACGGGTAGGCTCGTGCCCCTCGGTGGGGACGTTTAATGAGATGATGATGATGAAAACATTGTTTAAATTTTATGCAATTCTGTATCACCAAAGACAATCCTGTGCCACCACCGTTCAAAGCCGCCGCACCTTGCACAGATCCGAGAGGTCTTACTTTCTACGACTATTGTAGAAATACAACTGAATCTGAGCAATGGCGGTAAATTGAATCTAGGGGCATCAGTCGATTGCATTAATTAACACAGACATGTGACTTCGGGAAACCCCACAAAAACTGGGTCAAATTGCACGATCTCGATTGCCAGTTCACATCACCTCTGAGAAGAACCCTTCCCTTAATTAAAATTTCCATAGTGTCTTTCTCTCAATCTCTATCTAAATTTTAGTATATTTTAGAAGTTAACAGTAAGATTAAAAAGTAAGTTAACAATTCGGGTCATTCTTGCATTGGATCCTTCAGTGCCAATGTATTTTCACATTTATTATTTCTACAGTGTACTTACTGAATTTAACTCAAATATCTGAACTGTAATTATAATTAGCGACAATTTCAAAGGGAATACCGAGTTTATCCCACAACCCAAATCCAGTCTAAACTGACTCACAATTGGTTACAGCAATAAAGAGTTCACAGGTCCACGTTAATTGGTAGATCATACGCTATATTTGGCCGGCAGCCATAACAGGCAAATGGCCTTTATGTCATACGAAAGACGCTTAAAACAAAAAGAAAGGGAGAGTCGGGAGCACTGTAGTATTTTCGGATGCAACACTGTTTGATTTTTTAATGTTGCGCTGCCATTTTTGGTTGGCTGCATGATGATCGATGCCATTGACAGCACGTGGAATATTAAAAGTAATTTAGGCGGGAAAATATTTTGTGCTAACGCAATTATGTACTACGACTAATAATAATGGCCAGTACTGATTTAAATATCTAAGGACAGATTAAGAACAAAAATAAAACCCAAGATAAGTACAATTTATGTAAGGAACTTATTTAAGTACCTACTATGCTTCTAGCTAAGTAGAAACCACTTTTGACTTTTCAAAGATATTTTTTTATTAATTAATTTAAGTCACCATTACAATCTGGATTTCCATAAAAAATATGGTCAGGTACAGCCACATGAATAATAGAGTCAATATTATTAGTAATATTCAATAGTTTGTCTTAATATATATAATAAGTTTTTATATACTTACTGTTATATAAAGACAAACTATTTTTTTCCCTCTATCGATTATATAACAGATTAAATCCCTCAGAAATAATATTGTCCTTTTTGTTTATTTTATAACGATTGTAAGGTTAACAATGAAATTTATTATAGATGAAGAGAACACAAGCTTTCGACCCTGAATTGGTACTTCACACGAAATCGATATCACCAAGTTAAGCTACGGCTGAGTCAACTGTTGAGACCTTTGACCATATTGGTAGAGCCTTAGGGCCTTTTAAAATGTTCACAAACATGGTTGTATGACATGCTTGAACGCATTGCATTAAACATGTATTTTTAATGTTACAACTAAAGGGAATAAGCCATCTGACGTTGAGTGATTGATTCTTAAAAGATCTTTCAGACAGCCAATTTATTGTAACAATCCTGTCAAAAAATCTATCACAAACTATAAAAACGATGCTATCATAACTATAAAATGATGAGTTAATTAATAATGTAACTGAAATATGCATAAAAAGAAATGAGATAAAGTAGCGAAGAAGCAGAGTGCCAGCTTCTTTCTCTCAGTATCTTCCGTATTCAAGCAAAGTCGAACATTCTACAGCCATCAGCAACATGACCTAACAATAAACTCACAGAGTGCCCGTCCGAGAACCATGAGTCAAATCTAGTATCTTACTCGTACATAATGGTCCTTCGAGCCGGATATAAGTTCCTGCTGGTAAAGACCGCAAACAAATTCATACAAGACAAGAAATGAACATGTGGAGACCTTGTTTTACTGCCACGAGCCGTTAATGTTTAAACGTAATTATTTTTTCTATGATTGAGTAAATTGATTTAAAGATATCTACATTGAGGGAAAAAAAATCAGTTAAAAAATAAAACAAAGTTTTTAATATCCTGCATTTTACTGCGATTCGATAAAGAAGGTTTGTTGACCTGTTATTAATGCTATAATCAATCGTCACAACAGCTATCATGTGCTGTGATGATAATCTTTGAATGGCATTGGATGACCTTTGATAACTAATAACAAGTTTTTGTATTTAGCGTTGTTTATTTTTTTTGGATTATTATATTAAGTCCTGCCCTGATTTCTAAGCAAGGTTGACTTTATTTTATTTTATAGGTAAACGAGCAGACTGTTCAACTGATATTAGTGGTGCTTAAACGTTCGGTACTCAATCGGCAAAATGATATGCTATACTTATTCGTTTGGACTGGAGAGAGACCGTGAACAGAGTCGTCTCGGGTATCTACTACATACTACCTATTTCTAAAACTACAACAATTTTTCTTATGTTGCTACAAGCAAGATGAAGAAATTACTAGAAACAAAAACTGTTACTATGTCGGTTAGTTATTTGAAATTTAAAATGGTCGTTCTAATTTGACATGAAATGTCATTCCAAATAATAGACAATTGTAAATGGGCCAAACAAATTAGCATTAGAGTTTAGTAACCTCTCATTGAGCGTAATAAAATGTTTATATATAGTAAATATATACTTAATTACATAGCTTCCACTGTTCCAATCTGCCTTCATTTCTTTCAACATATCGCAGTCCACTGCTGGACATAGATCTCTCCCTTTTGAGCCAGAGATTCCGAATCTCCGCTTTCTCTTCAGCTTTCCACCAGCAATCTTTCGTAAGTCGTCGATCCAACGGGCTGGAGGGCGTCTACGCTACGCTTGCCAAGATGCAATTCCACTCCAGACTCGTCGGCTCGGCGTCATACGTGACCATCCTACTGGCACATCAACTTGCTAATCGCCAGGCTTCATCATTCGGGCTTCTTATATCTCGATTAGCTATGCCATCAGCCAAATTACTTATCTTGATCATCCATCTCATGAACTATAAAACAGATCCGTCCGTGTTTCGGAAGGGACGTTTCGTTCTTTAGCCCTGGCTACGACTACTGTTTCTCAGGCGGAGGTAGAAATATTCCCATAATTTAAACTATAACTGTGAATATATTTAAAACCTATAAATTAAAACACCCTATGCTTGCTATACTATAAAAAATACTAAAAGTATTCTGGAATCGAAAGATATGTCACTCCACAATTAATCATGATATTCAATAAAAACTAAACTTTTTTTTTTTTATCCTTTATAGGCAGACATTTGACCGCCATCTCACCTGATGGTAAGTGATGATGCGGCCGAAGATGGATCATGCCTGCCTAGAAACAGCCTATTCACTCTTGCTTGAAGACGGGCCAGGTTGTAATGATCGGGACAATAAGGAGGCAAAGAATTTCATTCCTTTACGGTGCGCATTAGGAACGAGGCACCAAAGCGGGCTGTGCGGATGTTGTGGAATGTCTACCACGTAAGGATGGAACGCGCCTCCGTCTTGTATCCGATGGTGAAAAGGGGCTGGTGGAATTAACGCGTGTAATTCATCGCCACACTCACCGAAATGTAGCCTGTAAAAACCGACAGCCGTGCAACTCTACACGATGCTCGAGGCTTTGCAGCTTAGCGTCAGTCAGAGTAGGGTCGCCAATGAGCCGCTCAGCACGCCGCTCAATCGAGTCCAAAGCAGCCAGTTGGATTTGGCTGATCCATCCCATAGGTGATAACTTTGTCTATGGCTCAAGAAGTTCCGTTAGTCTCCTGAGGTAATAAATATTAAAAACGCGGGCAATCAAACTTTCCGTTTCCGTGGTCACAATGACGCGTGTCGGAGCTTCTTCGTTAAAGACATTGCATTAATGTTTTAATATCCAAACTTGAAGTTTAAAAAGAAGAAGAAGCTTGTCTGCCTAATTCTTCAGTCAAAACAATAATGCTTTAAGACTGCTAGTTCTGTTTCGGGATTAATAATGCAACAAGTAGTGTTCAGTAACACCTCAACATATTCTGGATTATCTAGCCCTCCCTGCAACGCCCTTAGCTGTTAAGGTCCCACCTAATGGTGCTTGCTCAAGGGGATTGCCACTTGCCCGATGGAGCTTTAAAGGCCAACAGCGTTAAATGACTTCCAAAAAACCGGCAAGGAGTCACATCGGTCTATTTCACTTTTCAATAAATTCAAGAAGAGAGTTGCTTAGCCTAACATTTTTCAGTTCGCCTTAAATGGATGTTGGCTGGCAGATGCACAGAGCTACATTTTTTTTTCATATACTTTCTTTAGCATTACAGACTATGACGTCACGGTGTTATGATATCTATTGACGCACTTTTAGTACTTTATTTTGTAATAATATCATTCGATAAGTGGATAATCATAAAGATCGTTGTAGTGATGATCATGTTGTTGTGATGTACATACCATATTTCATAAGATTTTCTTTTTGAACTCAGTTAACAATCCAAATGCATTTGTGGTAGTCATCAAAAATTTCGTTTTATGTACCAGGGTCGCATGAGTGTGACGAAAGTGTATTCGTGTCTGAGTCATGCATTTATAAGCGTACATTAGACATTAAGGTGTATGAACGAACGTCGCTTAGCAACAAATTATATAAAATTCAGTTAATTCGTGCCTTGGTTGAGTAATGTGCCTTTTGTTGAAGATTATAAGATTGAATTTATATTTGATGTAATGAGACATATAGTTCTTTTGTTTATAGAACTTATTCAGTTCAAGAGAAGTTTCTATGAAGTAACGTTGTTTCTGTGGGTTTACTTTTGCTAATACCATGACACATTTATGATTTATCGTACCTTAAAGAGCAATAATATTGATGCCAGGCTCAAAAACAACTGCGAGAAAATGCCGTAGAATGGATAAGTGTTCTCTTGTATAAAGTGGGAATTCTTATAAAATCTGATCAGACTCATCTTGCGTTTCTTATAATAATAGCTGTTCTGTTGCTATGACCCTATTTATAGGTGTTTCTAAGAACACAATGTTACGTTGTTATACTGTTTGCTTGACAATAAGTGAATATTCTATCACCATCATTAAAGCTTCGAATATCCACTGCTTAACGAAGGTCTCCGCTAAGATTCTACTGTCTAGTTTACAAGGTCTCGTGCAAACATTTTAATCGTAATCTCCTTTTTTTTACCAGCCCTATCTTGGGAAAACAAAAAACATAATATCACATGTTGCTGTTAATAAGACGCGTGCATTGCACACGTTTACAGAGACGCAGTTTGCGCTCGGCCCTCCGGCAGGGCGCACGTCGCTCGGGACGACTGAACAAAGAACAATCGCGCGGATTCTAAAATCGAATTTGAAACTTTTTTTCTCGTATTAGTGGACTGCAGTTGGACAATAGTGCCAGTTTGAATTTAGAACATAAGAAACTGTGTGGATCGTATTCGGTATTTGAAAATTTTGCGCGGGAATGTTTGTTTGACAACAATGGAGTCTATGCAAACTCCTTGCTAGATTTTGTTTTGTATATGCAGCGCGTTTTTTGTAAATCTGTAACATATTGAATTGTAGATTATTTTTTGCATTTTGTAGTTGCAATTGGCGCAAAATGACTGATTGCTAGATTTTTGCACAAATAATGGTCTGTTAGTAAAGTTTGTTGTTTAAATTTGGAACATGGCGAAACAACTTTTCTTGGAAATGTTTTGTTTTCAAACAAACCTTGCTGGTTCTTATAAGAATTTCAAAATAGATATGAGTATTTCTATCGGTTTAGGCACAACGCATCTTATTTAGAGGACACGGACAGTTTTTTTGTGTAGTAATTGACAGTACAAAGGGTTTGATGTTTTATTTTAACATTTAGGAAAATGTTCCTTTCAGGAATTATACGTTTACTGACATTTGTTTCTATTAGCTTTGTTTCGTGTCGAACGATAATATATGCGATAACAGGATAATGTTATCTTATTTCTGATGATATCAATTAATTTGATCATAGGATAATAGCAAACAAATGTTAGTTAGATCTCTAAACAGAGACTCTGGCAGATATTTTAATGAACGTAGCAGTGAACGCAAGCTACAAACATTATTATATCTATGTTAACGATGACAACAAAATTCTAACGTCAGAAGTTAGTAACTACTACAAACACCGATCCCTTCAGTTTTTGAATTGAAAAAAAAGGCGAGAGATGTAAAACTGACACCGAGGTCGTAGTGTTGTAATGCCATACAAAATGTATGGAAATGACGTTTTCAACTCAGTTTATTTGCAGTTCTAATCCCTATTGCTACTTACCGTCATAAAGCTTTTTGATACAATGGCGCATACCGCGTTATTCCTCAAATATTTAAGGCTTTTGTCTCTCTCTTCTAGATAGAATACGACAGATATCGTTGTCCACTGCTGGACATGAACTCCCTCATTCTGCGCTAGATATCCTGGATCACGTCTCTTACAGCCTCCACCAGCGCTAGTCCGCAAGACGTTCGGTCGCAGGGCGTCTTACGCTACGCTTCGTCTAGTTCTATAATAATATCTATAGTTAATCTTAGAGACAGACCTGGTATAATTCCATGATGAATTGAATTTTAAATTCATGAATATCAAACTAAATAACTTGGGATATCGTTACAGGTCAACACTGTATAAGTTTATTTTCAAATTCAGAATAGAAAAGTCACGTTTACATAAACGAGGGGAAGAATTTCAAGTACGAAAACAAAGGACGTTGTGAGGTTTGACAAGAGTTGACAAAAGGCTAAATTTGAATTTCGAAACTTACTTTTTTAATAATAGTAAACGACCGGAAGGAAGTTTATTGTTTTTTTTAATGTTAAGAATAAAGACTTGAGTGAGCTGTGTGAACAGCTAACACGTGGTTACTGTAATTTAATATTTCAATAATAATTACTCCCTAACGCTTCGTTTATGCATTTTGTAAGATATAAACTCAAATCTTGAATATTTCATACAAAGTTCTGTCGAACCAATCAAAATTTTAATAAGAAATATAACTATTTAAACCATTGGTTCAGAGAGACGATAAACTCAACTGGAAATGAACGAAATAATATTAATATTTATTGAAAAAACATCTCCTTCAGTTACATGCACAGATTTTAACTACTACCTCTTTGGAATATGATAATATGGTATAAAATCTATTCATCCTAAAGCTTAAATACATACAATTATGAAAGACACAATTGGCGGTTTTCTGAACGGGTATCTACAAGTACGGTTTTCGAACGTTCCATTAGATACAATATACTAAGTTGTTATAAAATACTACATTTTTGTTTGCTTCTGTCGTAAACTATGCCTTAATTATTGTGTTCATCCCAAAATAACAGTTTAGTATTAACACTGTAAACATTTGGTATTAAATCAATAGAAACAATGGCTCGTAAAATTGTTAAATTATAACGCTTTCAAAATGGCTGCCGAATAATTTCGCGCCAAAAATGACAGACGTCAGTCATCCGTCAAGTTTACAGTTCCGTGCAGAAACAACAAAGCTGTCAATATTTTCGTATTTTATTGTTATCCAATGAGTGTATCCTGGCGTACGCTTTCTAGAACTAGATACAGCTCCTAGTAATGTCTGGACTCCCAGTAGACCGCTTTCAGTCTTAAGCCACCCTAGCTGGCGTGGTGCGTCTTGCCTCAGCTTCTTGATAGTTTATGGTTCCTAGTACACTTCTTTCGGGTTTAACCGATTGAACTCCGGGAACCCAGACACAATAGATCTATTGTGTTTGGCGCTTTAAGGTGTCTTTGGTGGTCAAAGGGTTACGGGTTACCTCACAGGCCTGTTTAATTATGTGTTGTACCTGGATAGTCTTTCCTGCAAGTAAAACTGAAATGATGATGACCATGACTGACGGATGATAAAACCATTTAAGATCAAGGCAACCATGATTGTAGTTTTTTTATATTTTAAAAATAAACTTGGTGTAATTAAAAATGACGCCCAAATTATGAGATATTATCTATGATTTAATTGATTATAGACTAGTTTATAATTAGCCAAAGAAAATATAAGTATAATATAATCTGTCATGGTCTGGCGTATCACTTACCATCAGGTGAACGTCCAGACCGTCCTGTCCACTTATAACATAAAAAAAATGTGAACACAGTCCACTGCTGAACTTTGCCTTCCTTGAACTGTCAAAGACAAGGAAATATATAATCATCATCATCATCATGTAAAGAGAAATGTCCGGTTACGGCGACTCTGAATCTGTATTTAGGGGAACTGCTAGAAGTAAATAAAAAACTTATAAAATTGCGTCAACTTTGTATGTGTACGAATAAGTACGGTTGATTGTTTTTATGCCGGAGGTTAATATGATGCGTTGACACTGCGTAATTAATGAGCGACGATTCCTACGCAAACTTACAATAGAAAGAAAGAACTATTGAATATTAAACCGGCTCGTTTGTTGATATATGGACAAAGGTATTGATTGCGTTCGATCTCTATGTAAATAAAAAAATTGAAGAAAGGTCTATGGTGAAAAACCTAAATTCCAAGTAGTTTTTGACATGACACAGATTATTAACGAATTATGACACAGATTATTAAAGAATTTAATGAAACTTTGTTGTCTGTCGTTTTCTGTGAAAATAAAATAAAAACGTTTCTGAGAAAGATCCATGATCATGTTCAATGTGACATGCCATATAACTTGTAGATTGCATAGTTTTCTTTAATAAAAAACAAATAAATTATTTGCTAGTCACTTGAAACTATTCAGCCAAATTTCAGAAAGTTATATTGCTTTCATCCAAGTAGCATTGGGTTTAGGTAGGTTAGCGATGAAACACCTGATGACAATCGATTACCTCTAAAATCTTATAGCTATAATGACTTACAGGAGACGTTATTGATGAATCCAGGACGCATTCGTTTTGCATGTATCACTTTCGTATTTGAGTATATCTAGTACTGTCTGGTCTATGTATGTCAGTTCAAAATTCGGCATTTATATATATTGTATTCAAACGTTTTGCTTATGGTGACAAAAAGTGACAAACCCTTTTCTATCACAAGCAAAACGTGTAAATTATTCTCGTATGTCAATCGCTGCACGCCCAAGGTTATTATATTAATATTTCCCAAAACAGATATTCCACGCGAGCTTGGCCCAAAGCCAGTGACATATTAAAAAACAAAAGTGCATCAGAGACAATGAACCGCAAAATGGCGTCGTCGTATGTGAACAGCTGTTTCGCGGGAAACAAGTGAAGGCCCTCCAAAATGTCCCCGGTCAAACGGAAAAGAAGGATCGACGACTTTATCAAGTTTAGAAATAGAATAAGAACTTGATCTAAGCCCAGTGTTGGTGTAGAAAAACCTTTATAAGGTATTAATAAATTAATTGATCTCAAAGTATTTTAGTGCTCAACGTTGTAAGAGACTGATTATAAAATAAGACATAATGATTGCGTTCAAAAAGTTTTACGGCGACGAGTTGCTACGACTCGCGTTGGTGCTGAGCCTTCTGAAGGCGGACCCGAACGACTATTTGGAGAGAGAAACTCAACAACTGCTAACGGCTCCACATATCCAACGGCTCCGATTGGTCGCTGGAGCAAGAGGCGAGAACCTTAATTAGACCGCGGTACGTCCATCCGAAATCGTTGGACAACATCCTGATAAACTACGAAAGGGAACTGTTCGAGGAGTTGAACTCTTTAGGGCGGTACGCGAGCACTGTGGAGAACAATGAACGGATATGGAATAATCGAGGTCCGATACTTCATACATATGTTGAATAACGTGGCGACCGACACAGTTGCGCCGCCGCTGGCACCGACGCCGCCCGACAGCGACCACGATGCCGTCTCCGCTGACGACAACGTAGCCCAGGAAGTCAAGGTCACCGACGAGGAGTCCCAAGATGAGCCCGAAGCGGTGGTCACGCTATCCGCGGACTTCCTCTCCAACCACACAGAGTCGGATATCTTCGCGGAGATTGCGTCTAGAACGTTCGACGTAAACGAGTTCCTGGTAGATCCCAACGAGATGCAGTTGAAGACCGAGCCAGAGGACTCGCCGGAGTCCGCTTACATGGATGCGGTCGTGAAGAAAGAACAAACTGAGGATTTGTACAGCGACAATGCGATCGACGAATACGTACCGCTGTTCGCCGCCAAGGCGGAGAAATTCGAGCTCGGCGAACCCAATTCTGTGTTCAATCAGAACATGGCTGATCTTCAAGATTACGAGGAACTCTACGATGATGTGAAGGAGTTAAGGAACGGTCTAGAATACTTAGACGTCAAAAAGCAGCAGGAGAATTTGGAGCAGTACTTGCTGGAGAACACGCCTCTCGATGCGGAGGTGTACGAATTAGCTCCGATGTTCGACGAGGAAGTGACTCCGGCGACTGTGAAGAGAGAAAGAGCTAGCACTAGTTTCACGTCGGCTAGTTCCAGTGGTGTCAGTGATATGGACTTGTCTGTGAAGGAGATGCAAGATATAAAGTCTGAGAGCGACGAGGGTCACCATACGGGGGACGATCTCACGCAAGAGGTAAGTTTACGTTACCTTACCTTTTTTATTTTAAAGATCTGTGGCACTACTGGGTCAATTAGAATGAATTCACACTTAGGCTTGTATTCTGGAACGAGACTCAACGTTGACTGAACTCAACTCAACGAAGACTCAAGTCTTTACTTAAATTAAGTTAAGACGGGACAGCGCTATATACAGTAAAAAGCGGCATCCCTTTTCTGTTAAAGATCAAAGCTTGAGTCTTGTTCTTGATTACGTCTTAAGGCCCTGCGTGTGTCATCAAGTGTTCCTCACTTACATTACATGGGTTTTTTGGCGATCTCTGTACAGAAAATAAGCCATATCCAACCAGATGGACGGATGACTGGTTAAGGTGGCTGGAAGCAGATATCGACTGCTAGAGATGAAACCATTAGTTCAGCAGTGGACATATTCATGGCGCGTAGCCACCCTGACTCTAACAATATTTAAACAAAAATACAGGTGGGGGGGGGGCGTTGTTCGGCTATAGGTTCATGTCGCCACCCTGAGCCCAAGACTGGTTACGCTCTTGGACATATTCAACTGTAATGACGATGTTAAACATTTGTATGCATGAACATATTGTCTAGGACGTTCAATTTGTGCACAGTTAACCTGTTGATGCCGGCTACTTGCCTTAGGATGGTTATCGTTAACACACCACCAATCGTATTGGGCTCTAGTGGTGGGTTAAGGCCCTTAGGGTCTAATGCCCTATACTGGAACGGAACGTTATTTTGGTAATTAATTTTATAGCCCTCTAATGTCGTCATAAATGACGTCACTGTGCCAATGGCAAGCCGTTAATTTTGAATCTGATGAATAATAAATTAAATCTAATGATAATGAAGTAAAGTGTACATTGCTGTGCGTTTTACTAGAAGTAAATAACAACCAGATTGTCGAGTGGTTAGCGACCGTGACCCCGAATGTTTTGGGTTCAATTTTATGAAGTATTATGAGGTTGTTTAGTTATTTTTGTTTATGGGCAACTTGCGAAGTTTCATTTTAGAACAATCATTTCTACCTGTTCAAATTCAAATAAAAAAGAAACCTTTATACAAATGAATTTATAAAAGCTACTTTGGAATCGTCAAAATTTTTATATCCAAATTTTATTTAATACCTCGTTCTAGAGTGTTGCTGATCACAGAAACGAATCTAATATTTATTATATTGCTTACTGTAGCTAGTAAAATTGGGTATTTGGCACCACTAATCGTTGACGCACTTTTTATGAACTGTCAAAAAGAACGTTTCCATATATTTTGTATGAGATTATTGAAACGTGACGTCATTGCTCACTATCATCAATTGACCTAATATTTATTGGTTTCAGTGTATTTAAAAATACAATATTGCAAATGAACAAAAGTGATCAATGAAACGTCATGTAAAATAAAGTGCACTTTTATGAAAATAAGGTTTGGTATTTCATTGCGAGTGGTGGAGAATACCGAATTACTGGGTAAAGAAGACCTAACATATATCGTCTCGTGTGACGGGCGCAGCGCAGTGTTGACGGAAAATAATGAACACCTACTGCTATTAATATTTAATTTCATTCGACACTGCATCTGTCTTGGTCAGGCGTATCACTTACCACCAGATGAGCGAAGTGACCGCCTCGTTCGCTTAATTACCAACATAAAATGTCGCTTCATATTTTAATATAATTTTAGTGAGATTCTTTGCATTTGAACCTTACATGAACAATAAACTAACTACATAGAAACACAATCTCGAACAATGATGTAAAAAGTATCGATTCGTGATATGCTCACAAAACAATCGAAAAAAGTGTTCCGAATGCAGTGACAGCACACATACATATATTTCTAATGAGCGTACGTTTACCTCAACGCAAGCCTACAAACTGTAATATCTTTGGCAGTTCGTTTTTTAAGGAAGGATGGCGTATCTACCTTTATATATACAGAATATCATTAATCACTAATTAGAAATCAACAAAAAAAAATCCGGGCTGACACATGTTATATTTATAACATAATATTATTCATATTTCATATCTCATACCATATAGTTGAAGTGGCAGTGGGCAGGGCACATAGTGCGTAGAACCGATGGCCGATGGGGCGGAAAGGTTCTCGAATGGCGTCCACGTAACGGAAAGCGAAGCGTAGGCCGACCCCAACCAGATGGACGGATGATCTGGTTAAGGTGGCGGGTAGCAGATGGATGTCAACTGCAAGGGATCGGTCCGCGTGGAAATCATTAGGGGAGGCCTTCGTTCAGCAGTGGACATAATTGGGCTGTAATGATGATGATGATGATATCTCATACCTGTTTATTTTATTTTTTATTTCTTTTTATTCATTAAACTGTTGACCTTAAATCGTCATTAAAAGGGTACAAAATGAAGAGCACGAGCATACTACTATGTCACTATGACATGTAGCGAGCGACGTTATTATGAATGAAAACTCTGCCCAACTGACGCGATGGGCAGACTTGCAGCGGACACTTTTTGAGTGAGATTGTGCATCTAGTTAGTTTATTGCTTATCTAAGATTTGAATAAATACTGAAGAAAGAAAGAAAATCTTTATTCAAATAAATCTGTTACAGATACTTTTGAATCGTCAATTGTTATTATCATATTTTTTAATGACTCTACCCCGGTTCGGAATAAGTAGGATCTTCGAGAAGAGCCGGCAAGAAACTAAAGTGAAAAGTCAATCCAATAAAAAAAACCAGTACTTAAGAGACTACTTGAAGAGTAGCCTTCGAGAAGGGGGGCCCTTCTCGAAGGGTTAATGTACGAGGCAGGTGTGTCGACCTCACAGGGCGAGACGTCTAGAGACCTTTAGGGCTAGGCCGTTGCACTGTTTCACGAAATTCGGACCCTCAGTAAGGTTGAATGCTCTGCAAGGTCATACATTTATATGTTAGACTTGTTTTGTACTACCCGAGGAAACCCGGAACCCTTGGAGTAATAGCCGGCTTCTTAACCATTAAACCACGTGTGTTGCCAATAATAAAATATATTAATAAATATGTGACGACCCAATTGGTGTAATGGTTGAGACGTCGGCTACTACAGCAAGGGTTCCGGGTTCGATCCCGGGCAGTACAAACATTTGTGTGCATGAACATGTCGGTTTGTATTGGTCTGGGTGTTTCTATATATAATATGTGTTTGCAACAAAAAGTATGTGATTTATCCGTTGTTTAGTACCTATTTTACAGGCTTATGTTTAGGTTTGGGCTAGATTATTTATTTGCAAATAAATAATAAATATCCACTGACATTCACACAGCGCCATCTAGCCGAAAGTTAAGCGTGAAGCCTGTATTATGAGTACTAAACAACGGATAAACATACTCATATACTTACTATATATACATATTATACATAGAAAACACCAGACCATTACAAACAGACATGTTCATGCACACAAATGTTTGTACTGCCGGGGAACCCGGAACCCTTGGTGTTGCAGCCGACAACTCAACCGCTACACCAAATGGGTCGTCAATATGTTTTTTGCATACAGTAACTCTAGTGTTCCGAGCGTTGACTTAAATCGCTGTGTAATCAAGGGTTCGTAGGTCGAATCCAAGGGAAGGCCGCTTTGGAGAAGTATTTTTATGCTATTTGGGGTCACTGCAGGCTGAATCACCTTTCTATATCTGATAAGAAATAAGGTTCCGTACTTCGTTTGTCACGTTAAGCCGTCGGTGCCGGATACAATCTTACGACTACCATACAGTCGTTCCCACCCAGTCCGCATTGGGCCTGCAAAGTGGGTTAGGGCCAATGTTTCCATAGTTATGCTGTGTGCAGTGGCGTGCACTCCATACATGCAATTGTGCAGTGTATACCCTGTCCGTCCAGACAACATCAAAAATCGCCAACATATGATTCCCACTTATTCGCCCATTTTCCTCTACATATTTGAAACCATAGGCGATCTGTTGTCATCAACAGCACTTCATCATCATCAGCTCATTAAATGTCCCCACCGAGGGGCACGAGACTACCCGTATAGGGTGATTAGGCCTTAGTCGTCCACGCGGGCCCAGTGCGGATTGGACGACTTCACACACAACCTTCGAATCTCTTCGCAGGTGTGCATGAAGGTTTCCTCACGATGTTTTCCTTCACCGTAAGAGCGTCGGATAACGTACATATATTTTTCGAAAATTCGAAAACACATTGGTACGTGTCGGATTTGAACCTGAGCCCTCCCGGTAGGAAGGCGACAGTCCACCACTGAGCCACCGACGCTCTTTTATCATCAGCATCAACAGCACTTAATTTGACAAAAATGTAAATTATTTATTGTTTTTGCGATTAGTGTCATTCACTCTGCATACTGTACTCGTAATCTCTGTGCACGCCACTGGCTGTGTGGGAAGTCTGCCTTGTACCCCCGGAGTTTTATATTTGTCTATTGAAATAGAAATATATTGTTTACTTGTGTTTGTTTATGACATTTATGCCAACATACGTGAAACGAGAACGTGTTGTGAAAATGGAGAGTGATTTATATTGAAACAAACACGTGGGTAAATATTGACTTGTAATAACGATGTAGCAAACCTTTTAAATAATAATAAATAAATATCCACTGACATTCACACAGCGCCATCTAGCCCCAAGTTAAGCGTGAAGCCTGTATTATGGATACTAAATAACAGATAACATACTTATTATGTACATTTTTTTTTACAAATACATACATATTATACATAGAAAACACCCATACATAGAAATAAAAAATCATGAGTTTTTTTTTATTTCTTTTTTTTTTTTTTTTTTTTTTTTTCGAACTGACTACTGCTGTTGGCCGCAGATGGCCTTTACAGCTTCACCGGGCAAGTGGCGAGCGCAGATGGCTCTCAGCCTTAACTATAAATCATGAGTATCGGCGTGCACTCATATAAGTATATGCAAATAAGCAGTGCCTACACTGTGTTCTCCGACAGACCTGAAAATCGCCAATAATGAGTCAGAAATAATGATTTTGGCTTGTGTCAAAAAACATTAAAACAAATATTTAAAAAAAGAGTTTCAGTTCAATGTATGCGGAACCCCATTTTTTTTTCAAGTTTCTTGTCAAAACCTTGAAGTGGTTGACAATACACATACTTACAAAGTTTGGATAGTGTAGTGCTAATAGTTTCGGAGAAAAAAGGGTGTGACATACAGACAGAGTACAGACATGACGAATCTATAAGGGTTCCGTTTTTTGCTATATACTACCTTAAAAAGGAATTCAAAAATATCTAAAAATTTACCATGAAAAAAATAAATTTTACATCTCGTATATCTCAACAAATAAGTGACTTTGGTATACAATATACATACTTTGTAAAGTCTATTAAACATTAATTATCAAAGACCCTTATCAGAAATCAAATAGAGGCAGCAATCGATTTCGTCGTGCCGTCTCGCTCGCACGCTGTCAAGTTGATAAGGAAATTGCAAGATCTAGTTTCTATGTTAAGTTTATCAGTATATTTGGTTTGCAACCTGTTTATGCATGTTTAAAGGAACCTTTCAATGTGGATAAAAAGTCCTTAGCGTAATTTGCAAGCCTAAAAATAACCAGAACGAACGAAAGATGGGGATGCCGGAGGCTGGATGAAGAAAGCGGAGGGTCGTGACGTCCGAATCGAAATCTAAAGGAAATTTGAGGACCTATGTCCAGTTCTAGACTAGAAGGCAATGTCTATAATCTAGATGATAGAATACCACAACCAAAGGATATCCATCGCAAAAATAGTTCAGTAGCTTGTGCGATTCGTATTTTTCATATTGTATAAACTATTATCTTAGGCAGTTTAATACGAATTCACTTTGCCCAAGAAAATATATACCAATAAAAAAAAAGAAAATCTATGCCATGATTTTAAAAAGTGAAAGCCCGCCATTTTCAAGACCTATTTCGATCGACAGCTGGTTAGCCGACCTTGTGTTGCCTTGACCGAAGTCGACCCCATTTGAGTAGCGCGTTTGCCAATTTACGATTCTAGTACTCCAGACGAAGTCTTATTTATGTCACAATATGTACTAACGTTGTTTTTAGTTTTTACAGAACTGTAACGTAAAGATGCATATTTAGACCAGTTTTATGAACTTTGTCGCTTTTAGTTCCGCTATTGCCCGCTTGGGGCGCTGCTGTACGATTTTCAGTCTTGAAATTTCATCTAATTCTTTGATTGAAAATGTGTCACACTCATATTTATAAACATAAGTCGTATAGAAATTTTAACATTCTTATGGTTTTACATGTATTCTTAGATCAACAATAAGTTTATTGAAATAAATTATTTCCCCCATTTAGTGGTTAATTCTGAGTGTAAAAAAAGCATGTATTACATTAATATTATGCCTTAGAGATTTAAACAAATTTATTAAAATATCAATTAAAATATATGACTCATATTTTGTGTTGTAGTATTACCACATACATATCTTAATTTAGTAATAGAATGAGTCACCCCTTATAAGTCTTTAACGTCAGCTATTTTGCAAACCAAAGATTTCGAAAATATTATGTTAGTAAGTGCCGTAAAGTTTCAGTAACGCGTTCATTGTTTAATACTTATGCGCTAAACATTAAAAAAAATGTTCATAGGTAAACAAATACATTTTTACAATCATAAAGAAATTTTACCTACTTCATAACTGTATCTTTGGATATAATTCAAAATTATCATTTGTTTTTGTCATCTGATGACCTTAGTGAACATTGAACGCTATGTTTTCAATTATGTCTTTGTTTCATAGATATGACGAATACCTAAAATTACCTTACAAAATATTGTGTAATTTTTACATCTTACGCCATCTACCGTAATTAAAACGAACCATAAGAGCATGCCGAACTGTAATAGCGCCATCTGTTGGCAAGTCGTCAAACTACGCTATTTATAAACCATGTTATTTCATGAACATTTCACTAGATGGCGTTAGCTAACACCTTGAAAGCATTCTTCTCAAGAATCAAGTTCAGAATAATAAGATGTCCTATAGATGGCGCTACTAGCATAAATCACTTTTCAGTGTACTTTTATTATCTGTGAGTAAAATTGAGAATGTTTTCCATGACTTAAAATCATTTAATATACATTCCCTAATCACCATAATAATATCGTCCAACATCAGATCACAGGCCCCTTACTCTTACGGAGGCAATTTGAGTTCACACACAAATGTGTGTGTGGACTGAGTGAGGGACCACCCCTGGGATTCGCAAAAAAACTTTACCAATTTTTAGTAGAAATCCCAAAACAATTGTAGAACGATAAAATAAAAATGTAAAAGTAAAAATAAAATAATAGAGCCCTTTAAGTGTGGTCCCTCAGACAGACCTCACATGCTGAAATCCAGATCTTAGTGTAGATTTTTTGATCCAAAAATATAAATATCCACTGACATTCACACAGCGTCATCTAGCCCCAAATTAAGCGTGAAGCATGTATTATGGGTACTACACAACCGATAAACATACTTATGTACATTTTTTTGTAAATACATACATATTTTACATAGAAAATACCCAGACCATTACAAACAGACATATTCATGTACACAAATGTTTGTACTGCCCGGGGATCGAACCCGGAACCCTTGGTGTTGCAGCCGACGACTCAACCTCTACAGCAAATGGGCATATTTACAAAATAGCAGATTTAATTAAAATTTAGAATAATTGCAAAAAGTTACGAGATTTATATTGTGGTCCCTCAGTTCACATAATACGAGAAACGCATTTAGTGAACACTATTTTATTACTTCAATGAATTATACTTTTCAAGTTTTTACATAAGTACGTATTCGTCTCGGATTTTTTTGTTAGTGGGGTTCAAACCACCACCCTTTTCGTGTAAGGCGGGGTAAGACAAGATTCAACTTTAAATCAATGCAATAAGGTACAAATGAATATGCATTTGCTTGTTAAAAGGAGAAAAAAAATCCTTATAAATACGAATAAAAAACGTATTAATTATATCCAGCTGTGAGATGGTTCTTTGGTTGTGTGCAAACGATTTTCGACCTTATCCTTATTATTATATGATCAAAGTTAGGTAATTATAAATATTAAACACATAAGACGTTCGTGTATTTGAAATTCTAATTAATCTTTGTATCCAATGAAATGTATGTTGGTTATTGATTTTGGACTTTAAGTTCTAGGTTCAAGGACGTGTTTTTATGAATGGTTTCAATATTATATAGTACAGGAATTGAAGTTTATCATATTCAGCCAATGGTGCAGGGGTTTTGTGGGTTACCAATAAGCCTATAACACTAGCCTACAGGACACAGGCAGTGGCGTGCACTTGCAAATAAGCTGTGCATACCCTGTGTGTCCAGACAACCCGGAAAAATCGCTAATTATAAAAATTAAATGATTGTCACTTATTCGCCCATTTTCCTCTACAGATATGAAACCATAGGCGATCTGCTGTCATCAACAGCACTCAATGTGACAAAAATGTAAATTATTTATTGTTTTTGCGATTAGTGTCACTCACTTTGCATATCCTACTCATAAACTTTGTCCACGCTACTGGACACAGGCCTTTAGACACAGCATGGTAATGGAGAAATCGGGTTGAATCCCAAGTGGGCTAAATGCGGATAACAATTTTGTTTATCTATGTCAAAGTCAAATTCAAATTATCCATTCAAAATAGGCTTAAAAGAAAGTAAAACTGAACTTTAAAAATCAAGTTAAAATGTCAAAATAATTTTGGGCCCGTGGTTAGCAACAGCCTTTTAGCTATTCGGTGCCGGTCGGCCTTTTCCCTGTCATCATCATCAGCTCATTAAAGGTCCCCACCGAGGGGCACGAGCCTGATAATACATTGGTACGTGGCGGGCAGAGGGCGGATCCAGGTTTGGCGCCAGGAGGGTCACATAGTACATAGTAGTCATGTTAAGTAGTCACGTATAAGGTATTTTGTAAATGTGAAGGGTGACGGACAACCGTTCCCAGTGGAGGAAAGTTGGAGAGGCGTATGCCCAACGGTGGGCGAACACACGCTGATGAAGAAGAAGGTATTTTTAAATACATTTAAAAATACGTACACGTTATCATAGTACTAATAGTTCATGGCCCCTGGATCCGCCATTGGTGGCGGGATTACAGCCTTGTATTGGGACGTAAAAGGCCTACGATTGTTAATGACGATGATGAGTTCAAGTTTGTTCAGGGCACATTTTTTTCTAAGTTCCGATAGAGTATGACGATACGAAAATAGATAAGTTCACTTCATTCACTGATTAATTTATCTGTCATGTTAAATTAAACATTTTTTTTTATTCGTTAGATAACAATTTTTAACATGTTTTTAACGTCAAAGATATAAACTCCGACCCCAATTATGTTAAATCATTTGACAAGATCGTGGCGCCAACTTGTAATCAAATGATTTTGTCACTTCTATTTTTACACTATTCTGATGATAACGAAAACGAATGTCACTGTATGATAAGCGTTTACAGGTGTCTTTTGGAGAGATTGGTTTTGTTTTCCCTATTAATGATAAATAGAAAGAACAAGAAATGACTAGGAAGTTTTTTGAATGATCATTATATCCTACAACTCGCAGAAAAAATGGCTCTATTCCCAGTTTTCCCCCCAAATGCCGTACTGTGCCCGACACCCGAGGCAACAGATGTTAGGTCTCTTATACCCGGTAATTTCACTAGCTACAGTGCCCTCATCCCGACAACACAGAGGTGCCAAACACTGGTATTTCCCGGGACGATATGTGGCACTGCGGTGATACGCCTAACCGTGACAGATCGGCATTGAGACCAACAACTGATAGACAGTTATTATTCTCTATCGACGCCTCACTGCGCCCGTCACCCGAGACGACAGATGTTAGGTCTCTTATACCCGATAACTTCACTAGCTACAGCGCTCTCATCCTGAAACACAAGATGTGTAGAACACCGGTATTTCACGGTACGATATCTGGCACTGCGGTGGTACCTACCTAGACGACTCAGTATCGAGTCTACCACTTAATAAATACATCCAATTCATTATGGAAAAATGGGGAATTTAATATTTTAATGACATACAACAATTAAATACATGGGTTAATAGTTTTTCCTTTGTTCACAGGATATGGACCTCATCGAGGTGCTATGGAAGCAAGACGTGGATATGGGGTTCACCCTGGAGGACCCGTTGCATGTGGTGAGTTGATTTTAAATACCGAATCTATATTATAGTTTATTGTCAAGTAATTAAAATTGTTATGTAATTTTCATTTTAAATCTCTGCCTCCTTTTGTGTTCCCGATCATTACAATCTTCAAGGCAACAGTGAATAGGCTTTTCTAGGCAGGCATGATCCATCCTCGGCCGCATCATCACTTACCATCTGGTGAGATGTCTGCTATAAATGATAAAAAATCTTATAAAAAGATTTATCATTTCACACCACGATAGGTATCTTAATCTAGTCTCGTACTATTGTAAGATGAAAATATATATATATAAAAAAATTAAAGTATTTTTTATATATATTGTTTATAAATTTTCTGCTATATTATTAAATACTCAGGCCAACGACCTATCTAGTGTATTGAGACGTCGGCTGCTACACCAAGGGTTCCGGGTTCGATCCCCGGGCAGTATAAACATTTGTGTGAGTGAATGTGTCTGTTTATGATGGTGTTTCTATGTATATTAAGTATGTGTATACAATAAGTATATAAAAGTGTATCAGTTGTTTAGTACCCATATTACAGGTACAGGCTAAATGCTTAGTTTTGGGATAGCTTGCGCTTGTCGTATCACACTTAGATAAATAATTAACCAACCAGATGCACAAACACGAAGAAATATCAACCAAAAATGTCGAGCCTTGACACATACGTTGACTTATTGTTATATTTATGACATAAAATTATTCATTAAAATTTTGACCTTAACGCGTCATTAAAAGGGTACAAAATCAAAAGCACGAGCACACCACTACTCGTATGTCACTATGACATGTCGCGACGTGATTGTGAATGAAAATTCTGCCCAACTGACGGATGGGTAGGTACAGGCATCTAGTCAATGATATTCTGTATATATAAAGGTAGATACGCACCCGTGCCTCAAAAACGAACCGCCGGAGAGAGTGCAGTTTGTACTCTTTTGTTGAGGTAAATGTACGCTCATTCGAAATATGTGTATGTGTGCTGTCGCTGCATTCGGAACACTTTTCGATTGTTTTGTGAGCATATCACGAATTCATACATTTTTACATCATTGCATCTGGTTAGTTAACTGTTTATCTAAGGTGTCTGAGGATATTTATTTATTCTTTAATATTCTTGCCTTTTCATAGGAGGGTCCTCAAGCAACGAAGGTGGCTATCGGAGACCACGGCAAGAAGAAGCTGCAGCAGACCCTCGAGAAGAACGACGCAGAGGATATCGAGAAGGTGAAGGAGTCTCTAATGGGGCAGGGGCTCAAGGAAGTGAGTAAAACTGTTACGAGTAGATATTTAAAAAATCTTATTCAATTAAATACCAGAAAGAAAAATATAGCTCACGCCTTGGTCCCATAGGGGTAGGCAGAGATGATGGAACGCCACTTTGCGCGTCCTGACATACTTCCCTAGCTTCATTCACATCCATCAATCTTATCATACAAGCTCTTTTTCTTTGTTGTTAAGGGACTTGATTTGTTCAAGGTAAGTCTTCTTCGTCGTCCCCGCCTCGTGTATCCTTCCACATTCGCACAATGAACCTGCTTTGTATTCTCCTTTCACTCATAAAGAGAGAAAAAAATATTTATTTGGTTCAAATTAAGTGTTCCACCCGTCCTACCCGTGCTAACATACGCAGCTGAGACATGGACACTGACTACGGGATTGGTTCACAAGTTCAAAGTCACTCAACGCGCAATGGAGGGAGCTATGCTTGGAGTCTCTCTTAGGGATAAGATCAGAAATGATTTAATCCGTAAGAGAACTAAAGTTACCGACATAGCCCGCCGGATCAGCAAGTTGAAGTGGCAGTGGGCTGGTCACGTATGTCGCAGAACCGATGAGCAGACGAGTTCTGGAGTGGAGACCGCGTCTCGGCAAGCGTAGCGTAAAACGCCCTCCGGCCCGATGGACCGACGACTTGCGGGCGGTCGTTGATTGAAGCTGGATGAGAAAAGCGGAAGACCGGGATATCTGGCACAAAATGGGGGAGACGTATGTCCAGCAGTGGACTGCGATAGGTTGAAGAGAGAGAGAGAAAGCGAGATCTTTATATACTTATTTTTATTTGTTTTTCTGTCATTAGGATGACCCGTGGGCCGGCCTCTCGTACACCGTTGATACTGAAACTGGTAAGTTGTCTTTATTTATTTATTTCATAGGTGTACCCCAACAGCAACGAAACACACACATATACATATATATATACATACATATATATAATATATATATATATATATATATATATATATATATATATATATATATATATATATATATATATATATATATATATATATATGCGCACCGCAAAGGAATGGTACTCGTTGCCTCCTTGTGTGTTTCCCGATCATTACAACCTGGCCGTCTTCAAGGCAAGAGTGAATAGGCTGTTTCCAGGCAGGCATGATCCACTTGGTCGCTTATTAAATGATTCCGTCTCAATATTAGATCTCTCATACCCGGTAATTTCACTAGCTACAGTGCCCTCATCCCGAAATACAAAAGTGCATAACACTACTGTTACACGGGACGATATTTGGCACGGCGGTGGTACCTACCTAGATGACTTAGTACCGAGTCTACCACCTAAAATATTAATATAAGTTAAAAAAAAGTTCAAATACCATGCGAAGCTGGGGGCGGATTACTAATATATAAGTCGGTAATTAGTTATTAATTACATTCGAATATTTTCGAATCTTACGAGATGGAGAGAAAATCAATGATGTTGGCAACAGTGCTAGCGGCATTGGCCGGGGGTCGAACCTGCTGAATCACGTGACAAATGGTGTTGCACTTCCCGGGGTGCCGGTATGGGGTGCGTGTAGTCGATTTGGGAACTAAAGAAGCCCCCAGTGTTTTTTGTAGGAAATATTTCGTTGGACTACAATTTGATTTGTTTTTTTAATCTGTATGATTATAGTTTATATGTAAATACACGGATAATATAAAATGTAAACGGTACCTTATCTTACCCTGAGAGGTCCTATATTTTCTTCGCCTCTTCAGCTTATCGCAGTCCACTGTTGGACATTGGTATGAAACGATACCGTTAAAGTATCGATACTTTTACTCGATACGGTATCGGTCGGCTTTCAATCGATACCTACTCGATATCGATTGAAAAGTATCGATACTTACTCGTATCGAATAGTTTTTTGCAAATTTCAAGGTAAAACTTAAAGAAGTGTTAATTTTTTTTTATTCCTTAATATAGCCTTTACTAAGACTGCTTTTACAACGGTTATATAAATATATATATTCTAATGTTTGCCTGTTAGATTAATTTATTAAAGCAATTATTGTTGCGCCAGCTTTGAAAAGAACTCTTTCGCAAGGTCCTAACTTTGGACCTTGCGAAAGTAAGTTTGGTACCTAGTTTTAATAAATGAGTGACGAAATAACGCTGGGGACTCAGGCTGAAAATCTATCCATTCCTACAATTTTAAACTATAGTAAAGTACTTCTATGATATGAGTACTTTTAACCGATACCTACTCGATACTTAATAATAAAGTATCGAACTAAAAATACTTGGTTTCGGATAAAAGTATCGAGTATGTACTTGTATTTACTCATATCGTTTCAGCCCTAGTTGGACATAGGTCTTTCCCATTTTGCGCCAGATATCCCGGTACTTCGCTTTTCTCATCCAGCCTCCACCAGCGACCTTTAGCAAGTCGACAGTCCATCGTTGCTCGGTCCTACGCTGCGCTTGCCGAGACGCGGTCTCCACTCCAGAACTCGTCTGCTCCAACGGTCATCGGTTCTACGACATACGTGACCATCCTCCTGTCACTTCAACTTGCTGATTTTATTTGAGAGCTGTGTCGGTAACTTTAGTTCTCTTGCGGAATAACATCATTTCTATATTTTATTATAACCATTTAAAAAGTTATATAAAAAAATCCACCATCATTCACAGAGCGCCATATAGCTCATTTAACCTATAATAAGAGCGTCGGTGGCTCAATGGTGTGGACTGTCGCCTTCCTACCGGGAGGGCTGTGGTTCAAATCCCGACACGTACCAATGTGATTTCGAATTTCGAAAATATATGTACGTTACCAGACGCTCTTACGGTGAAGAAAAACATCGTGGGGAAACCTTCATGCACGCACGAAGAGATTCAAAGGTTGTGTGTGAAGTCGTCCAATCCGCACTGGGCCCGCGTGGACGACTAAGGCCTAATCACCCTATACGGGTAGGCTCGTGCTCCTCGGTGGGGACGTTTAATGAGCTGATGATGATGAGTACTAAACGGATAAACATGCTGAAGTAAATTACGGGGTATAAGAGACCTAACATACATCTATTTATCAACAAGGCACTGCGGTGGTACCTAAACGACTCAGTTCCGGGTCTACCGCCTAATACTTAAACTTGGGTACTTCAAATTCATCCCCTACGAATATCAATGTTCAAATACGTAATTGTCTGTATCAAAAACCCACCCTTATGTATACTTCATTGATCGGTTAGGGTAGGGGGTTCGACCCCTATGTGTTTTTTGTCAAGTTACATAAGGGGAAAGCGATGTTTTGCAGCTAAGGATTTATATAATTGTAATATTGGTTGTTTTTAGTTACTGAAGTCTTGTGATTTATAAGTTTTATTTTCTTCTCTTTTTTACGATAACAAGCAATTACACACAAGGATATATATATAATATGAGTCTTACTTAGTTTAGAGTCAATGTGCAACCAGCACCATTGTCCACATATTTATTAATTTAAAATTTAGATAATAATAATAATAAATAAATATCCACTGACATTCACACAGTGCCAACCCCAAGTTAGCGTGAAGCCTGTAGTATGGGTACTTAACAACGGATAAATATACTTTATACATTTTTTTGTAAATACATACATATTATACATCGAAAACACCCAGACCATTACAAACAGACATGTTCATGCACACAAATGTTTGTACTGCCCGGGGATCGAACCCGGAACCCTTGGTGTTGCAGCCGACGTCTCAACCGCAACACCAAATGGGTCGTCAATACAGATACTTTTGAAGTACACGAAAAGAGAAACACTGTTATATATTACTGAAAAGCTACAAATGTAGACTCAATGTTACAAGCTATACAGAGAGAGATGAAAAAGGATGTCATGATGGCTCTAATTGGATTTATCTTTGATTCTTGTAATTAAGTTTTTTTTAGTTTGCTGCATGGGGAAGTGGGTTCGATTCATCATCAGCGTATTAAACGTCCCCACCGAGTGGCACGAGCCTACCCGTACGCGGGTGTATAGGCCTTAGTCGTCCACGCGGGCCCAGTGCGGGGTGGACGACTTCACGCACAACCTTTGAATCTCTTCGCAGGCGTGCGCAGGTTTCTTTACGATATTTTCCTTCACCGTAAGAGCGTCGGATAACCGCACTATCATTTTGAAAATTCGTAAATATATTATTGGCGGAATTTGAACCTGCGCCCTCTATATTGGAAGACAGCAATCCA
>PQWD01014287.1:0-32783 GCA_019425675.1 Leucinodes orbonalis
TACACCATGAGTTTCTAGTGCGATCCCCGGGCAGTACAAATATTTTGTATATGGGCTGTTAGTATTGGCCTGGGTGTTTTCTATGTAAAATTTGAATGTATTTACAAAAAAAATGTATCTAAGTATGTTTATCCGTTGTTTAGTATCCATATTACAGGCTAAAGGCTTAGTTTGGGACTAAATGGCGCTGTGTTTATGTCAGTAGATATTGCTTATTATTATTATTTTAAAACATTATTCAACTGCATCATCGAAAGCCCTATTTTATTCTTGTTTGAAACGGTGTTTCAGGATGATTTTACATCCTGAAACACCGTTCAAAGAATATTAAAAATCAATGATGTAAAAAGTATAGATTCGTGATATGTTCACAAAACATTCGAAAAAGTGTTTCGAATGCAGCGACAACACATACACATATTTCAAATGAGCGTACATTTACCTAAACAAAAGCCTACAAACTGTATTCTCTTTGGCGGTTCGTTTTTGAGGCACGGGTGCCGTATCTACCTTTATATATACAGAATATCACTGTTAAAAATGGGATGTTGAATACTTGTATAGTGCACATCAGGATAAATGCCGCCATAGATCCAATTATTAAAACACAATGCTCGAGGTGAAATTCGCAATGGAGAAATTCTCAGTAAAATTGTAAAGCTTATCACGTTCCATGGATTTGCAAAGGCTCTGTGATCTATTACCTTATAATTGGATAGATTATTTTATGTACAAACAATAATACGCTGAGTCCATATTTATTAGGCCGCGGATCTAAAAATGTTTTGAAATAATATTTTTAAATGACGAATATTGTCGTATTTATTTAACAGTTCTCCAAGTCGTTATTAAGAAAGTTCAGTAGTTTTACAGTTAAATTAAAACTTAAAAGTCAAGTTTATCATTATAAAATATCTTCAAATAGAGTATTTTGTTAAATACAGGTTGTTTGGCACATGGACCGACTGGACTTTTGCTAAATTCGATATTGGCTTTTATTTTCTTTTGCAATAATTAGAACTTTCCATTAATATAATATAATTATACAGATTCAAATTGAAAGATCTATTTTTGTCAATATGATTAATTTTAAGTAAAATTTTATAGAATAATAATACATTAAAGAATACGTCTCAACCATTACACCAAATGGGTCGTCAAAACTAAGCAAACAAAGGGCTAACTAATGCGCTTTACACAATATCCTTTGACTGCTTTCGGTACAATTAGTTCATTATTCACCAAAAGACGCCGGCCTTTGTGCCTAATTGTAGAAAGGCGTGTATGCAGCATGCATAGTCTGTGATGCAACTTGCCACCGGCATTCACGTTCTTCGAAATCACTCCTAAGTGCTCACTTTCACATGCACCTAGACTGTTATTTGTACCGCCATGCAGTGAGAGGCCGTGCGAGTATGACACGGAATTGATTTTAACTATTAGTTTGATATTTCAATTTATTGTAATTGAATTTGCTATAATTTTATCAGCAAGTTGAAGTGGCAGTGGGCTTTTCACGTATGTCGCAGAACCGATGGCCTTTGGAGCAGACGAGTTTTGGAGTGGAGACCGCATCTCGGCAAGCGTAGCGTAGGTCCCCTTCAGCCCGATGGACCGACGACTTGCAAAAGGTCGCTGGTGGAGGCTGGATGAGGAAAGCGGAGGTCCGGGATATCTGGCGGAAAATGGGGGAGACCTATGTCCAGCAGTGGACTGCGATAGGTTGAATAGAAGTTAGAAGAATTGTATATAAGAGATTAGTATGCAATCGGGTAAGATAAGGATATTCCAGTAGCCTATACGGGTAGACTCTGCCCCTCGGTGGGGACGTTTAATAACCTGTTGATGATTCCAATAGCAGACTGGGGGATTTTGTGCTTTCGGAACTTCAGGATGGCAAATGAAAGGGCGATAGAAGTGGCTCAATATTGGTCGCATTATTTATTATAAATAAGTATTTTACTAAGTCATGTCTAACTAATAAGAAAAAGAGGAGGTAAGAAATCAAGCAACATCATTTTGATGCTTACCTTGATGATGCTTGATTGCTAACCTCCTCTTTTGAGCTGTAGCTGCCGTTAGTATATTGATATCACAGTCAAAGATGTGTTATAAATTAATATCCAATATTGTTTTTCCTTTTAAGTACCCTTTATGCTGAAACCAAACAATTTTAGTAGAATGACTGGAATAGCAAGAAATAGCACTGGCATAATATACTTTTGAATATTAAACTTGAACACGAAATATAAGTCGCAATAACAAATAATATTTCATTCGGAATATACATGGTTAACGAAATATGGCATTTCCAAAAAATTAGGAATAAATTATTTCAGAGCTTAAAAGAGAATAAGCTCTCCAGTTAGCACAGTCTGGTCTTTAAATGGGGTAATTAATCCCAGTGTTATGACGATTACCAGGGACAAATTATCTGGGGGCTGAATATTCGGCCTAAAATATAAATTATATGAAATTTAAAAATTCCCATTCGTTAATCACCGTATCCAGTTGGGACTTAAACAAGACAAGTTTCTATATTGTTGAAGATTTATGTTAAAACTTGAAGTGCACACATAATGTGATGATGATATTGAGGTGATGATGGCATTATCGTGCACATGCTTTCAGTGTTTCAACTGATTTCGTATTATCCTGATCCTATCCTGATTCGTATACCTTAAATTTATAGTTTTGATTCTATTGTGACGCTGTTTTGTGCATAAATCATCAGCAAACAACGCTCTCGTAACGAAGAATGCAATAAGTCGGGTTTTCAGGCAAATTGGCTTAAGACCTTTTGTATTTTTTATTGTAAGACAAAATGTATGAATAGATTTATAAAAGTTCTGAAGTTTATTTGCCCAAAATCCCTACTTATTGCACTCTTCGTTAGGTGGGCAGAACCGCCCACTGCAGGGCACAGGTCTTCCAGAACACCACAAAGGAGATTGTGCACCGATACATTACTTTAAAATTTTTTCACCAGTCTAACACATACATAATGAATTACTACGAGCACCTATAAGTTTTAAAATAAATTACCACACTTAAATAATTTTACCTTAGAATAATTATTGTCAGGAAAAGGATTATATACGTATATTTTAATATAAAATATATGTGCGGTAATATTTGATAATTGCCTGTAAGAGCACAAAAGAAATGCATTATATTGCAACCGAATCACTAAGGTATTAAGTAAAAAAGGCATAGCACTGCGGGCTCAACAGGACGACTTCATTCGACCTTCGCCAAAGGCCACTGAACTTTAAAACCAACACCTGCTGTCACTTTTTTTTAATCAAGATCTCCCCAGCGCGGTTCATTTCACGTTATAAAACGTAATTTCCTGGAGCGATGCCGCTGTAAAAGCTTACTTATGTCACCGTAACCTGTTACTGTAATACGGAGCAATCTAAGCGCTAATTGCTTTTAGCGCGTAGCAAATTTTGAACAATAATTTTGCTTCTTTCGCTTTTTGTTAGCAGACTAAGTCTTTTGACGACTCGAAAAAAATTGCCGACTGAAATGAAATAAGTGCGAGAGAGAACCACGAATTGTTTTTTGTCTATTAATAGAAACTTAGGCTTTAAAAAGATTAGGTACCAACACAATTTATTAAAGATTTAGTGAATATGGTGATGACTCAATATTTTTATAATTTGAATACATTTTTATCTCTAAGAAAAATCTAGGTTCCATATATATTTTAATATCATTGTGTACAATACTTTTGTATTAGACATATAAATCGTTGACGTCACAAAGATCTCAACAGGGTCTGAACACGTTTCCTTTTAAAATGAGACCGTTCCCAAAAATGGTATGAAGCTTTGGGTGAATTCTTTCTCGATGAGCCTGCATATATTTTTTATAAGAAAAACTTTATTAAAGATTCATAATATTACCGTATAAGTGCCACAGTCATCTGCGCAGGATATATTTAAGTGCATAAGTGTGCGCGCAGACACAGATGCACCCTCTCGTCTACGCCCTTCTGTTACCGATGGAACGGAGAACCGCTACGACCGGGGAAGAGCTTAGATGCAGCATTAGGCCGATCAGCACTTAAGATTCATAATATTACCGTATAAATGCTTAGTATGGGGCTATGGCGCTGTGTGAATGTCAGTGGATCGTCATCATCAGGTGCCCACTGAGGGCACGAGCCTAACCGCATAAGGTGATCGCGTTCACGCAAGCCCAGTGCGGGTTTGCAATTAAGACAATTTATTATTGTATAGTAAAAATGAGGATGTGACATGACTAAGAAATGAAAGCCTTTTCACTAGAGAGTCAGTTTTGAATCCGACTTAGTTCTTATAAGACTTAACACACGAAAAACATATTAATAGGTAGGTACAGCTGCGAACAATAATCAGAAACCATCAAATTACCTATTCAACCTATCGCAGTCCACTGCTGGACATAGGTCTCCCCCATTCCATCAAATATACAGTTATGACCATTTATCATTGTTTCGAGTATGAATATAATTTTATATACCTCGTTGTCTTGAAGGTGATGTATTACTTTGGTTTTTTTTTTTTCACTTTTTTGAGGTGTATTTTTTCTTTATTTTTTATTTATAATGGGCTTGCTCTTGCGCACAGACCATCCTAGTGCAAGAGACGTGCTCTAAGATGGAGTGAGCTTGCCCAGAAAAAGCCTATTCACTCGTTTTTTGAATGCCATTTTATGGGTTGTATGTGGCCGGAAACCATTATCTTCATCTTAATTTCATTTTTTTTCAATATTTTTTTATCTATAGAGTAATAAATACTACATTAATAAATAAAGATAAATAAATCTGTCTTTTACGTCCAAAAGAATTTAATTAAACACAGCAGAAAAGCTAGCTCGATGCTAAGATGGCCGTCTTCACTCATTGTTTTATATAAACTTTTAACGACGTCCCTTATTGTGTCCCATCGGAGATCGAACAGGCAGACCGTGACAATAGTTCTGACGTTCAGCTCTTCGAAGAAAGTAATCACCATCAAAGTTTATAGGCGTGAACTGCAACAGATTAAAGAGAGTTAGAGAGTGTTTTAAGCAGTAGATACCCCTTTTTAGCGATAACCTTAAAATACCCCAACATATTAAAAGATGGCTTTTTCGCCCTATAACTTCAAAACGATAGCCGACTTGGTGTCAAGAATGTACTTAATTTTTGATGTAAAGTATTATTCATTTATTTTTACGATTAGTTTCTGTGCATACCATAGATTTATATCATGCCATATCCGTTACGTTTCTGTGCATACCATATCCTATATCTATGGTGCATACTGCTGAATAGCTTATTTGACCTTTGAATTCGCTTGTATTTTACTGTCTATTGGGCTTCTGGTTTTCCTTCTAGCCACTAACTACCTAACTCTTTACTCAAACGAAAGAAACAGTAAAAAATTTTGTAAATCACATCTGTTTTACATCTGAACAGAACCTTAGTTATAATAAGACTCCTCATTAGAGGAGACTTACCACTCTATCTATCAGAGTCTCTTTTCATGGAGAGACTGACTTTATTCGCGAAGAGCTTTGAAGCTTACAATTCGACACTCCTGTATTACGAATATGTTGTTTTCTGTGACTTGAACTTTAAAAGGTTGAGTCTATAAATTAGGAATAAAGCAATTTACGAGCTGTTTTCTAGACAAGCTATGTACTTATGTTATGTGCTTGTAATAGAAATGATATGTGTTTTTTCGATTATAAGATCAGCTTGTTTTGTAATAATATGAAATAGTTCTTACGATACCAGGACCCAGGCATCATGCCTATTAAAAACGTACCTACTATAACAAACCTTGTTATCAAATACACCGTTTACATTAAAAAAACATATATTTACTTGAACTGGAGCGGTTCAAGAACATACCGCGTTCTCGTCGTAAGGCTTCAGTCTTCAGCAGCGGGGAATTAATTAACACCGTAATTGAATTTTGTATTGAATACCGATTTAATCAAATCAAATGAAGGCGAAAATAGTCAACACTGGGTCGAATTCAGGCGAGCTTCAGTTAGAGATGATAAAGCAATGAATTCTGGTTTATTTTATTCGCTGCCTTGCTACAATGAAATCACGGGACGTCACGTGTGAAGCCATCGTTCATCCATTTTATTTGAGTATAATAATGTTAATATATAAATATTATATGAAATAATAATATAACGTCACAATAATAATGTATTAATATAATCTATATTATTTATGTCAACTTGTAGAGATCGGACTGGAATTTTTGGAATACCTACTTCGAAAATAACTGAGTGTTACTTTAACCCATTGAACGCCGGAAATCAAAATGCAATATGTAATCTATTGTGTCTCGCGCCATTGGCGTTAAAAGGGTTCAATTTGGGAAAATTATAAACAAATATCATCATTCACTCACCGCCATCTAGCCCCAAGTTAAGCGTGAAGCCTGTATTATGGGTACTAAACAAGAGACATTTTTTTCGTAAATACATACATAGAAAACATCCAAACCATTTCAAACAGACATGTTCATGCACACAAGTTTGTACTGCCCGGGGATCGTGCCCGGAACCCTTGGTGTTGCAGCCGACCTTTCAACCACAACACCAAATGGGTCGTAAAAATATGATTAAAGGAATAAAATTCATAAATTTAAAAAAAAATATTTTAATTATATAACCATCAAGCAATTACGGACATTCAATGACCCACCCAAGTGTAATGGTTGAGAAGTCGGTTATTAAAACCAATGAATTCTCTTTGGAAATCTCTTAGATAAACAATTATTGTTTATCTAAGGATAACCTATATTAATAAATAAATTCCCTTAATAGTTACTTGTTTTGTGGTATTCGTTTAATTTGAATAAATTACCTTTTGCAATAACATGGTCCTATAGTTATTATTAAGTTCTATCGCTTATCTGGATAATCTGATGTTGAACCAATTAAAACAGATCATGCCACAAATTAATCGGTTCTGCGTGAGCGTTTCTAATGCGATGATCGCACTATATAATTGTTAGATGCTGACCAAACACAGGAGACAGCGTTTTTGAGACTTAGGAAAAGCATTTTAAGAATCTCTGACATAGAATATTCTAGAGAGTTAATAGAACAATACCTTAAAATTAAATGGTTTGCAATAAACCTTAAGAGGCCTTTCACATTTCAGCGCAGCACGATTTTAGGTATTTTGACACAAAATGACAGCTCAAGTTACGCGAGCGATCTTTTCAAACACATCTTCTCCTCGCTCACACCATGGCGTTCGGAATATAGTGCGACTGACTAATAATGATCCTATTTTATTTAGTTCATGTAGAAATATGCTGGGTGAAATTAATGTTCGATTATAATTATTTTGATGTTTTTTTTTAAATGTCAGCTCCGTGGTTAGATTTATAGATAGTTTATGATGGGTAGTTTGGAATCAAGAAGTTGAGCAAAGTTAACTGTTAAGCATTATGTGGTTGACAATACAGGAACTATACAATATTAGTGATGTTAATAGATTGACAAAATTGTTTTGTTAGTAATTTAATTAGCCTTATCAAGTTTTCAATAATACTTTATTTATAATTTATTTATCAGTCATACATATTTTTAAAGAGTTTACATACGACCATAAGAAACTAAAATAAAATCACGCTTATAGAACTCACTGAACAATAATCTCTAATTTCTACTTCTAGTTTTGATATCAGGGACTAACTGACTATTATTATTAATAGCACAACAAATGCCGCAGACTAATACATTCAACCACTCTTGATTTTTTAGTATGCCTGGAATCCTTGCGGTGTAAAGGATCAATATTGTAGCATTTATATTGTAGCGTGCCAAAATCGCTAACGCTACCTCCTAAACAAGACTTTGTCCAGACGTGAAGCGGCCATTGACTTACCTAATGCTGACCGTGACGCGCATAAATTGTACAATTATCGTCTAGAAACAAAATGTCAACTTTGCAAAATACGCTCACAACTGAGACATTTCAAATTAGTTGCTGTCTAAATGGAAGTATTTGTAAAAAGAAAGAAGCATATAATGGTTACAGGAAACACAACTAAAAAAAACAAATATACACATAAAAACTGATTCTTGTAGCCAATCAATCACTGCAGAACTGATATTCCGGTTATACCTGTGGCGAGTGATTGGGACAGAAGAGAAAATTACATAATTTATCACTTTTAGGCCGGTATTCTAGAACGAGACTCAAGCGTTGTTCTTTTGTCAAATAGAGTTAGAAAGGGATGCCTCTCTTCTCTCTCTTCATATATAGCCTTAATTAGGATAAGTCCTTATGTAGCCTTAATTAGGATAAGGTCCTTAACTGAGTCTGTAAACAATATTTCCAACTTTTTACTGCACTATTCCATAAGCGAATCCAAAAGAAACGAAACTACAGCAAGATAAAAGTAAAATTAAACTAGTCGTTGATAAAACAAACCAAAGCGCTGCACCGTTCAAGCGCTTTTATTTATGTTCATTAATTAAACAACTGAACGAGCAGTATCAAAAGTTAAACAATCGTTACAACATTGACGGTCGTAACGAACAATGAGCTTGCGCTTGACCTTAACCTCGGAAGCGAACGCACTTCCTAAGGGCGTGTTCACACGATAACAATACGACAAACGTGAAACGCGCTAGCAACATGGTTAAAAATTTACCTTAATAAATGAAGGAAATTATAATATTATTCAAGATTAACGAGTAAATACTCATTGAAATGTTTTAAACCAGCTTTATAAAAGACCAAACAAATCTCTTTATGTTTAATATGAAGTAATCGCAATCCACATAATTCCATAACAATAATTAAACGTTTAATAATATTTGCAATCAGGTGCGAATGTGGAAGGATACACGAGCAGGGGACGACCCAGAAGGACTTACCTTGACCAAATTGGTCAAGTCCTTAAGAAGTGGGGTCCCAAGTAAGAGGATAAAAGAGCTTGTATGAAAGATTGATGATGTGATTGAGCTAGGGAAGTATGTCAGGACCGTGCAAAGTGGCGTTTCATCATCTCTGCCTACCCTTCTGGGACCAAGGCGTGAGCTTTATTTATTTATTTATTTATAGGTTAGTGATAGGTTTTAAATAGTTTTAACTGTGTTCCATTACATTAAAAAAATAAATGTTTTCTCTACCACTAATTTTGTTTTCTATTGTTTCTGTGTGTTAAACTATGCGTGCTGCCCCATTTTGTAACCGCAGGAAGTAAATGCTAAGTACTTTTGGGTCATACTTCCAATTTCAGTCTGAACACACCGTATCACGATTTCATAATATTGTGAGTGCTTGGCACCTTCTTTGGCGCCGCGTAACTATAAATTACATGTCCATAATTTTTGGAGTTCAAAGCATGAAATATAGTTTATCTGAGAAGACCTTATGTCATCTATATGGATACCTCAAACCTAGATATTATGTCTTAGTAATATTACGTAACAATTTAGCCGCTGCAGTCAGTGGTGTATTATTATAGATGACAAGTGTCTCTTACAGTCAGCTGACAAGTTTAAAAAAGAAAATAATTGTTGTTAACTTTCAATGGACAGGATAAGACAGTGTGAAATAACTTATTATCTATATATAAGATAAATTATTACTAGCGTACTAAAATTATATGGATTTCAATATTTTAAAATAAATTATTGATATTTCATTTTCATTTAATGCCTCTGATTTTATTTATAGTGTGGGGTCAATTTCGTGTAAGCTTTATGAATATTATTATTATTTTGTCAATAAATATTATTCCAAATATTACTATATCATATCGTCTTCTTCCAATAATATTATAAAATTTTATCCTCAACTTCAGTGTAAACATGGCCTAATGCGGTTATATAACGTGCGTGCTTGGCGCCTCATTCCGATTAACCACATGTCGCGCCTTATAGGCCTGGCGCACAATGGGACATTACCAACGGTATAGTATACATTATTAATGTAGCCACTGTTTCATGGTTCGCCAAGCTTAAGGATTAGTCAAGTGCCTTTATAATTGATGTCCCAAACTTTGGCTTTACAATGTTATTATTATTTACTCAATAATTTAATTTGATATACCAACTACATTATATATAAGACATAAAACACTTTTATATGATTTGAACTTATAAAAATGTGACAATACAAGCTGTAAAATGCATTCACCGGTAACAACAGTTAAATATATATTACATGTTGAACTATACAAACTTTATTAAAAAAAATTAAAGATACTGTGGATATTTATTTATTTATTATTCCCTATTTATCATGTCATGTCTGGAAGTTTTTTCTTCTCATTGCTGTGCGCCGTAGACGGCCTTCACAGCTTCACCGGACAATTGGCCCAAAAAATTATGCAACGAGCCTAAAGGTGTTCCTGAGTGGGACGCGTACCTCGGCTTAGGGCGTTGCAGGGGAAGGGGATTCTAGCAATAGAATTCAGCACTGCAACTGCATAGTTGACAGTTACGACGTACGAACAGGTCTGTTTGGCTAACTTCAGAAGAAATTTTTACATAATACTCGTAGTAAGTACTATCTAAATCAAAATAAATCATACAAGTGTTTTTGACACTTTTGTTAGCGCCCTTAATAAAGTACAAATATATAAATTCAGTCCATTTTTAGGTATCCGTAGCCAAATAGAAAACATGGAACTCTTAAAGATTCGTCATGTCAGTATGTATGTCCGTCCGTATAACACACACTTTTTTCTCCGCAACTATTAGCACTACACTCACCATGACCTCATTTTTTGTCCTACAAAATTCGACCACCTAAAGTCCGCCCTAAGTCCTTATGCTCCGCAATTTTGGTGGAATAGATGGATGCTTATGTACAGATGCCTTGGAGAAAGATTGGACTCCTATTTTTAATTTAACATCAGTTGATCAACAAATTGAAGTCTTAATAAGAATTAATCGAACTGTATGATATTCATGCACCTTTAAAACCAGTGAAGGTTAAACATCGTCCATCGCCATGGTTAACTGAAGAGATAAAAGCGATGCTACATAAAACAGCCGCCAAATTTAAGTGGAAATGTAGACCGTCTGAGGCCAATAAGCAGGCTTATGTTTCAGTTCGCAATCGTTGCAATAAGATGTGTAGGAACGCTCAACGCCGACACTTTCTAAACCAGTTCAGGATAAAGAGCCAGCCGAGGTCTGGAAGTTTTTGAATTCAATGGGAATCGGGAAGTCTAAACAAAATATTGTCCTGAAAGATTTAGATTTGAATGCTCTAAATCAACACTTTTCTGTTTCTCTAACATTAATCAAACACAAAATCTAAAACACTTTATAATCTTTCAAAAATCCCGCTGCCACTTACCCTATTTAATTTTAGTGAATTTTCTGTTTGTGGCGTTAAGAAGAGTATTGTATCAATAACTTCCAATGCTATTGAAGTGACTGTGTCAGCCGTAAGATGATCCTTCCTATCCTTGACATTGTTCTTCCCGTGATAACGCATATCCTTAATACCTCCATATCCCAGTTCGTATTCCCAGTGATGTGGAAAGATGCACAGATTGTTCTTTACCTAAAAAACAAAACCAGCATCTTTTTTCTGAATATCGCCCTATTGCGTTACTGCCATTCTCTTTCCAAAGTCCTTGAGCGCTTAAATACACGATCAATTCACCCAGTTCCTTTTAAAAAAAATCTCCTTAATCTTTTCAATCTGGTTTTCGCCTGCCACAGTACTACACTACCCTAGTTCATATTACAGAGACATCAGGTCGGCATGGAAGTCGGTAATCTAACGGTGTTGGGGTTGCTGGATTTCAGCATGCGTTCAATACTGTTGATTTCGATATTTTGCTCGGCATACGTGCTCTCTTAACGTATCTCCTTCAGCAGTTCACTGGTTCCGTAGTTATCTCACTGGTCGCAGACAACGAATCAACATTGAGGATTATCTGTCTTCCTGGTGCGATATTGGTGTTGGTGTCCCTCAAGTGGCGTTCTAGTTCCCTTCTTTTCTCAAGTTTTCATAAACTCAATTTCCAATGGATTTCTTCATCCTACCATCTTTACGCAGACGACTTGCAAATTTATACTCAAGCTCCCTTGAGCATCTGCCCGCAGCTATAGGGAACATCAATGCTGACTTGGCGCACATATCGAAATGGAGCTGTGAGCATGGGCTTAAGGTTAACCCTACTAAAACTAAAATTATTATAGTAGGCAGTTCTAGAATGATTTCAAAATTGGACTGGGAAAGCTTACCACGAGTAGTGTTTGATGGGACTAGCTTATCTTTTAGCGACACTGTGAGGGACTTAGGAATTATTCTTGATAGGAACTTATCATGGAATGCGCAGATGATCGAAGTCAGTCGGAAGCTATTTGCATCTGCGGGGTCGTTAAAGACTGCGCAACTTTCTTCCCGTCGCCACCAAGATTGCGTTAGCACAATCTCTCTTGTTTCCTATCCTTGATTATGCTGATACTTGTTACCTGGATCTTAATGAGTCTCAACTAGATAAGCTCGAGCGACTTCAAAATTTCTGCATCAGGTTTGTATTTGGCCTGAGAAAATACGATCATGTTTCTGAATTCCGCAAGAAACTGAAATGGTTGTCAATTCGCTATCGCCGGAATACTCATATACTATGTATGCTTTATAATGTACTATTTCGGCCAACCGCTCCTGCTTACCTCAGGAAACGTTTTAAATTCCTTGGAGATTCACATCATCGTAACCTCAGATCGTCGGGTAATTTACAATTAGAAATGCCGGTACATTCGACGCGTTTCACAGATAAGTCTTTTACGGTACATGCAGTGCGTCTTTGGAATGCGTTACCTAATGACATTAAACATTCTCAGTCTATTGGAAAGTTTAAAAATATGGTTTATAAACATTTTCTTTCTATTTCTTAATATATATATATATTTGTATGTATACCTATGTAGGTGTATATCTGTATTACTTTGTTTTGTGTATATGTTTTATTTACAAGTACGGGTATTTTTGTTCATGTACATTTATTTTTCAATATCTATTCCCTGTTATTGTATTAGTAATCGCATATATAAAGTTATCGTATAGTTTATCCATCTTAGTTATTATTTAGTATGTATATAACTTGCATTTAATGCGTACACTAGCCTCTAATCCCATGCACTGTATTTCTCCATCCTAAGGTTGCCTGGAAGAAATTGCCATGCGCAATAAGGCCGCCCATTGTACTCTCTTTTTATTTTATTTTTTATTTCTGTATCCTTTTTGTTGTTTTGGTGTACAATAAAGTAATAAAATAAAAAAATAATAATACACTGTTCGAACGTTGTAAGTAAATGTATTCTGTGAACCTCTTTTGGGCTTAGAGGTTTTGACAAGAAACTTGAAAAGATATAAATATAACATTAAACTGAAACTCAAAATGTTTTTCTCGTCGACCCCACACTTGTGTAGGTTTTGAAAAATGATATTGAGGTTTCTAATATCATTTGTTTTATAAATTTAATAGTATCCGCGAAAGACATATACAAAGTTGAAAAAAAGTGGCCTCAGGACCCGCGGGGACGACTAAGGCCTATACACCCTATACAGGTAAGCTAGTGCACCTCGGCGAGGACGTCTATGAGCTGACAATGATAATAAACAGCGTGTCAACCCTTTACTCATTGCGTTTGGTTAATGCACTCATTAACCTATTTAATCTGATTTGTCGGAAACACATTACTCGCATGTTCAGCAATTAACGCTTGTCAAAATAAACCGAGTTGTGTCGCTTCAATTTACATTCGGAGGCCATTTTTAATTTAATTTCTTCAAATATTTAGAATTGTGTTGATGGAAAATAATGACAACTTACTGTTATTAATTTCCTTAAACACTGCATATTTCATGGTCAGGCGTATCACTTACCATCAAGTGATCCCGTTCACAAACTTAAATAAGACATAACAGGTTAACTTTAAGGAAATTCATGATAGTATTGAAGAATGGAAAAACGTTGTATGGCTGTTGTAGAAGCATTAAGTACACAGCCATTGCTCTTCACAGCATCTCACACACTTAGAAAGTACTTAAACTCAGGGCAAAAACCTCCCGTCGCGTAACTGAGGCAGATAAAACACGTGCAGTGCGCTAGCTAATATAAAGGTGTGTGCATAGTATAAAGCCTCTTTCTTTGGTACGCTAGTGCGGTAATGTACCGAGTTTATGAGTTAACGCGTAATGGCCTACGTGGGTGCCTACGTCCCACCTTTTTCTTCTGCTATAACATGAGTCCGTTGTTAAGTTCCCTAGTTGCGGATTGGTAGGTGTTAGCGACAACCATTCTAAGATTATTGACTAAACGTGGCCTCCGAAGCACAAAAACACCTATATTTTTAGAGAATCCGATGCTTCAGAATGCAATGTTCCAGCCAAGCTAAACAAAATCGCTCTAAGTGTCTTTTACTATTTCACCTCCCCATTTGTACCCACAACTCCCACGAGTCAGTTCGAGTTGTAAAGCACATGAAACGTACTGAAATAAAATTAAAATAACAATGCAAAGATTACACGCGATTGCACGCGGCAGAATAGAGGTATTTTTTTAACTGTTACCGTAGTTACTAAAGAAACGGGGATAAAGAAAGAAAAATAAAAACAACCTTGCCGGACTGCCAACATTTATCATTTTCACAATACAAGGAAAATGTTAGAGCGATTTGAAAACCCCGGATCTTTGTGATATCTTACTACAGCTGTACTTATTTATCTGTGGCATTCACAAAATGGCAGATTAATTACCAATCTACGCCCGCCTAATTTGCTGAAGAAGCTGTCACTCAATTTTAAAAGTATAAAATTCCACCCAGTTTTCGCGCAAAGTTAATTCTTTATTGAAAGTTAACTTCATTTATTTTACGACGGCCTGTCAAAAAACTGTGATGGATTTCGAAGAGTTTAATCTTTATAATGAAAGATATCAAAATACACGTTTAAATGTTGTTTTACATAAACTTCTTTGCAGAATAAGTATCAAAGATTAAAACATGTATTAGATGACCCATATGTAATCGTTGAGAAGTCGGCTATTATATAAGGCGTAAGTAATCGGAACGAATAGTTTGACGTGTCTTCCGAAGTGCGGAGGGACTTGAGATAGCATTTTTCGGGGTGACCCATCTGACGACTTACCATTACTTCTGTTGGGCCATCTACCATGGGCTCTGTCAGAGTTCTAGCAATGCCGTGGCCAATCTTGATCGACCAATGTAATGTAAGACTGTAAATCACACGACAACTTAATTTTAGGCAAGAGCCATTTATGACCAATAACACTTTTTCTTTTTTTATAAACTTTAGTCTCGTGTGACTTTTAATGTTTTTCCGTATTAAACTATTGTATTGTATTAGTGGTTAATAAATGCTTTTCTATTTTCGCAATCTTTAATTTTATATCCCCTACGCCAAAGAACCATCTAAGAAAATGTATGATAACAAATTCACAGTACGAAAATCAATTCATAATGATAATTTTAATGGTTTACCGTAAAAGATAAAACCTTATTATTATTGTACCGTAGCACACCACCATATATCTTTGAATCCTAATTGTGTTCTAAAAAACTAGCTATGTAATGAACGTTAAGGCAAGCTACGTGGCACTTTACTAACGCCGACGTGTACGCGATTTTATGAAGTATCCAACGTTTTAGAGCTCCGTTTACGTTTAATAAAGACAACATTGTTGGACATGTAGAATTTACGGTTAATAGTAAATCAAAACGACGCGTAGGCACTTTATTGTACTGTCACAAGTTATCACTTTTTTGCCAACGTAAGATGGCGGCCATCCAGAAGAGAACTAAAGGTACCGATATTGCTCGCCGGATCAGCAAGTTGAAGTGGGCCGGTCACGTATCTCACAGAACCGATGAGCAAACAAATTGTCTCGAGTCTTGAGGGACAGCGTCTTGGTAAGCGTAGCATTGGACGCCGATGGACGAGACGGTCAGTGCGCTCACCTGTTAGTAAGTGATACGTCTGATCATTACAGATGTAGTGTCGAAGAAAATGAATAACAGTAAGTTAAGTTAAGTACTTAGTCATTATTTTCCATCAACACTGCTCATGTGAGACGACAGATGTTAGGTGTATCTCTTATACAGATAATTAGAATAGGAAAGCAACAATGCAGCCTAAGGTGTATTACGCAAATTGAAATAATGTAATGCCTATTCACTCTTGCCTTGAAACCTCATAAATTGTCATTCCACTGCCTTGTAGTTCAGACGATGATGAAAGGCCCGAACGTTTTTGTACGAATAAATAGTATATCGACAACAAAGGGGTGCCCCTTCCTACGTCAAGTTTATCGTAACTGTTCTTTGGGGGGGCAGAACGGAAACCATAACTTAAATTTAAAATAAGATCCAAACTGGTCACCTAAGGGCCGAGATCGAACTATGATTAAGTGCGAGGAGACACTATGGGACTTAACCACGAAATAAAAGCATTTTTAGAATCATCATATTTGTTGTTACAATTGTCACCCCGATACTTAACACATGACTCAACATACATAAGCTAGTTTGGATCTCTAATGAACAGGCCCCTTGCCACTAAACTTAGACAGGATTTGAATGGAGTAACATAAGTAACACCCTAATGTAATTTACCGTCAAAGGGAAAGGCTCCCTGCGTTTTACGCGTAATTAAATAATTCCAATCTAAATTCCTTTTAGATCATACTAAGACAGAGCTATTACTATTTTTGAAGGTAACTTTTTTGGTAAGTTAATTACTCCGCCAAATTTGGAAACACAATTACCTACGGATTCTCATTTATTTGATTTATTTAACAATGTTTCCAAATGAGATACATTAATTACGCAATCTTTACAAATGAGTTCTATTAATTTAGCAATCCTTACAAATTATTATCATTTCTCAGTCAGCCTATAACGAAGACTGAAATAACAGAACAGGTGTCCGGACTAAGTTAAATAATCATTAGCTCCATTTTACAATTTACTAAATAATTCCTAATAGAACTAGGTGTACTTAGTCACCACAATAAAAAAGTATTTAAATATTTGTATCTGAAGGTAATCTGACTATTACCTTCAGATTCTATGAAGATTGATAACGTATTTATGATATAAAATGTATTTGTACGATCTCTACCTCTCTTACTAGAGCACTCGTACAAAAACCTTAGACGGATGATGTTTTCGGTCGCTGGCCCTTCCAAAAATCAAGCTCTGCCTATCATACGACACTCAATAAACCAGGACAATAGAAAACGGCACCACAAAATATGACCTCAACCACATTTTTGGAGTTAAGTAAGTCCATCTGTCTGTCCAGCTAAAATCAAATCATTACCTGGTTAGTTTGGACGTTAAATATAATAATTATTATTTACTTTTTGCATCATAAATATAACAAAAAGCTACTGCCACCGTAATGATAGAAATCACCTCTAGTAATGATAGAAAATGCCGACTTGTTTCGTGCGAAATCTACGCTCCACCCACCAGTTGGAGCACGAAACTAATTCCGCGAGCCCCAAACTCAATTTCATACGATGGAATATTTCAATTATAGCCAGATTCCATGTGTTTTCATACGTACGCCCTGATTAATTACTAACGATAATTATCTCATGCTCGCTGGGTGGATAAAACACGGGTTACAAGTAGACCCTAGTATTATATCCACTAAACATAATTGGAATATTCTGCGGTAAGCTTTTGACAGGTAACATCTTATCTTTACATTTTGCCTAAATCCTATTAAAACTTCAAATTACGCTTGAATTAACACTTGAATGTGCTAATCTAAAAGCTCCTCATGTTCTAGTAGAATGAGCACGGGGTTGAAATCGCAACTTATTCATGAAGACAGCCTCACATTAAAGAATACTTTATTGAACTTTTTCAAAGACCTTGCTTGTCATTTAAAGAAGACTGCTGAACTTTTTTAAACTTGAATCGTTTTCTAATTCTGTCAGGCGATTGTGGAGACGATCTACCTGTACTAAGTAGGCTCCATACTGTCTCGATCATTACCTCGTCAAGTGAAATACGAATATTGTGCACATCCGAGTTTCAGTAGGAAGAAACTGCTCGTCTGCTTGCCTGTTGAGGAAGAAACTCAATTATTCGGCTAGATATCTGTCATTTTGAATTTGTAGAAGGATGACGATACAAAATAATGATTCCGTTCTTGGTTTCTTTCAACACTGCATCTACGAGTATTATATCAGCAGTGCTATGCACTCCATATATGCAAATAGCCGTGCATACCTGCCCGCGCGAAAATCGCTTACATATTTAAATGATTCCTACTTATTCCCCATTTCCTCTACAGATTTGAAACCATAGGCGATCTGTTATCAACAACAGCACTTAATTTTACGAAACTGTAAATTATTTATCGTTTCTGCGATAATTGTCACTCACTTTACATACCCTACTAATAATCTCTATGCGCGCCACTGCATATCTGTATCATCAACTTACAATGCAATGATTTAAATATTATAATATGTTTACTGCTACATAAATATTGTTAGTTTCCTAATTTAATAACAGAAATGCTTAGGTGACTGCTGTATGAGGCAACAAGGCCCATCTGGATACATAATTACAAAACGGTTTCCTCAAGAAGCGAACTATAGAGTCTGTATTTATAGTGCCATGGTAATATAATAATTTAAATAATAAGCTTTAAGCATTATTTTCGGTGGCTGAATGGTGGGAGGGTTGAGATTCAAATCGCGCCACGTACCAATGTGTTTTCGAATTTTCGAAATTATATGTACGTTATCCGATGCTCTTACGGTGAAGGAAAACATCGTGAGGAAACCTACGCACACCTCCGAATAAATTCAAAGGTTGTGCGTGAATTCGTCCAACCCGCTCTGGGCCCGCGTAGATGACTAAGGCCTAAACACCCTATACGGATAGGCTCGTGCTACTCGGTGGGGACGTTTGATTAGCTGATGATGATGATTATGTTAAAAAAAGCAGATTATTCATATACTAAACATTCTTCTAAAATGTGCTCAAGTCAACGTTTTCCGTGCGTGCGTTGTAATTACGGCAGTCAAAGGATGTCTTTACCAACGAACGGCAAAAGGAGCTATCATTATGCGAGAACATACGTGTCTAACGCTTTTTATTGAGACATATTTATTCTTATATCTGTACGCATGTCGCACACGCGGAAGTGGGGTGTTCGCTCCAAAAGATTCTCCCTTATTAGCCAAATTGAAGTCATTTTTGCTTTTTTATGTAGCGGATTGTAAAGGCTTTTCCATAGATAAAAGACCTAAATACAGATTTAGTAATGCGTGTTGACTGATAAAGCTTTGGGTTGGTTTGGACGTCGTTATAACTTAGCGAATTTAACCATTTAGAGTTGTTGAAAGTTTGAAACCCAAAACTAGTGTTATGTTTTTATGAATCGCTTGCAATCTTTTAGTGGAAATAATATCCTTTCATCAAACAAATACAAGAAAATTAGTTTTTAAAAATATTTTCTGAATTCAAATTGAGGTAATTTTACGAGTTACAAATGCAGCAAATAATTATAATAAATAAATAATATCCACTGACATTCCCAGCGATATCAAGTTCCAAACTAAGCATTAAGCCTGTAATATATGGTACTAAACAATGGATAAACAAAATTATGTACATGTTTTTTGTAAATACATACATATTTAACATAAAAATTAATCCTTACGTTGGCTTGGTGCCTAAATACCTGATTTGGGAGCCCTAATCGAAATTTAAAGATTGGCGTTATTAGAAAAAGGCCGCAATTAATAAAAGAACAAATGGAAACACTTTGTTTTCCAATTTAAGTATTATCAAACAAATGAAAGGGCATAAATTCTAAAACAATGCATTCCTAACTTCAAGTGTTGTACGTAACCCTTGAGTTTTATGTGCATAATTGTGCTCAACAACAATAGAGGTATAAGCTCATTTCCTCGATTCCTTTTGCCGTCAGTTGTTTCCAACATATACCATGAATATATTATGGGTTCGCAATCCTACAATTTCCTAGTTACTACGTGACATTCAGACAAACAAAGTGCTTATTCGACATTACACGAGCTCACAATGGCTCATTCCTTCACAATTGTTTGATTTGGTTTGGTAGCAAATGGAACGAATTGGATTCCCTCTTAAATTGCGGTACGCATTGCAATCAATCTTTCGGGACTCCTAACGCTACACGACATTTGTCACTTAAGATAAACTTGTGAACAATTTGACATTGCAATACAAACTTAGATTATACTGTTTATTTCGTACTTTTTGTATTTTTTTTCCTTGGTGGTAGACACGATACTGAGTCGTCTAGGTAGGTACCACCGCAGTGCTAGATATCGTCCCATCAAATAAGAGTGCTATGCACTTTTGTGTTTCGGGATGAAGGCACTGTAGCCAGTGAAATTACTGGGTATAAGAGACCTAACATCTGTGGTCTCGGGTGACGGATGCAGTGCGGCATTGATGGAGAATTATAACTGTTTATCAGTTGTTGGTCATTTTCAATGCCGCTCTGTCATGGTCGGGCGTATCTTTTGCCATTAGGTGAGCGCCCTGACCGTCCTGTTCACTTCACAATATAAAAATAAATAAATAAAAAGTAACAAAGTATACAGGACAATCAGGACGCTCACTGGATGGTAAGTGGCATTGATGGAGACCAACAACTGATAAGCAGTTGTTCTTCGATCCCTTTTTCGTTGATCGTATCCAACGCATCTGTACATAATGTATTCACCCGTCTTAGATAACATTTCAAACTATATAACCCGACACTTAGCAAATTGGCATTAACCAACTTGACACAACTCATTCAACTCGTTTAACTAATTAAAACGGGTGTTAACAGCGCGGAATCAGAATAGAAGAGACGTAAACAAAAGGAAGTGCTCGATTTGTAAAACAAAACCCCCCCTGATTAGAAACATAAAAGAGCTACGGTCGCAATGGTATTTTTACGGTAAATAAAAATAAATTAAAACCAATTCTCCGGGGAAATGGCGCGCTGAATTCACTCGACATTGAAAACTTCGTTACTCAATACACGGGGAAGGAATTGATTTTTTTTTCTTCACTGTGCGTGGGCTAGTTTGGGCGAGGTAACGAATAGTGTCACGTCTCAAATAAGATTGGAACGTACTGCGTTCGTAAGGAAAATTCACGGCTTTCGGTTACTTAAGTGCGAATATGTGCAAAAAATATTTCGCATCGCGGCGAAGAAAACGAGTTTTTGGTAATTTAGCTGCACTCTTATATATGTATGCCATTCTATCATTTAGCAGTCTCTGTACAATTTAGCTGCACTGTTATTAATATATACTATTCTGTCTATCGCATAGCTGTCTCCAATGATATCGTTCTGAAGTAATGAATTGATGAAATCGAGGGACGCTGGTGAAATTTGTATGAGCATGGAACGAGATATATGGCTTGTATTGAGGTAAAACCGTAAAACCGTCTACCAGTGGATTGTGAGCGGTGGAAATGGTATAAGGATTAGAGTTTTTTATTCGCAGATTTCACTTAAATATTCGCAACATTATGAATTTTACAAGACCGCAAGTCATCCCAACCCCGTTCCCGTTCCCGGAACGTTGCGCAGACGACATGCGAAAGGTTCCTGGAACGTCATGAGTGCAGATGACTCTCAGCCTTAATTTCATCGGGAATGCAAAGAACAAAAGTATCTGTCAAAAATTTACGAAACCTATATCCAGCAGTAAGTAGACGTGAGGAAAAGGATGAATTACAATATAATATATTTAACAATATATCATTATCCGATAGTAGCTCTACTTCTTACTTCGCTTCAAATTAAGTATCAAGCTGCTTTGAAGAAAACGATATTGTAGGTAACACAAAGTTACAATCGTCCGCGTTATAAAAGATATTTCCTCGACGAAAATCCGCGGAGCTAAATCCGTGATCTATTTTCTATACGACATTAGTTCATAATTCAAATACAGCATTTCTATTCAATTTTACAAACTGCGATCGGAAATGAAACTGTCTCTTTAGTCGGACAATGCACAGCTGGTTCAAGTCAATGAGATTGGAAAATGGGTTTTATAAAAATATTGATCCTAGATCACATACACATGTGACTCCCGCGACACTAAATATAACTTCAAAATAGATTGCGCTTTAAATATATCTCATCAAACTACGAGTTGCGCAGTTTAGTGCTTGATAAAGGTCTCCCTATTTTGCGCCAGATATCCGGTCCTACGCTTTTATATCCAGCCTCCACTATTGATATTTTGCTAGTCGGTGGTCCATCGGATCGTTCTGATCTATGCTTATATAGTTTACTGCTTTTTTAAAAAAAATATTCACTGAAAACCTTATCACCATAAGCGTAAATAGCAGTTGTTTGTACTTTAATAATTTACAAATAAGGATACTTTTCTTAGTATCTAAATAACAGAACGAGAGCAGATACGTTCAATGTTCAAATAAAAAAAGTTTTTGACAAAAATACTGACTTCTAACAGTAAACTTAAAAGCAAAAAATATTTTTTAGCTAGGTAAATATAATGGCTAAATAATTATTGCGTTTAAATTTGAAGTCGATGCCAAGTAAAACCCTTGTTTTCATACACAGCCCTTGCTGTGTATGGATAATATCTATCTTTGTAACAACTGACCTATTTTATAAAGCTGATGAGTTTGTTATGAATTTCCACACTTAAATAAAGTACACATTATTTGATAAGCATCACAGTCGGTCACACGCCCCCTAAGATTGGATTCTTTGAAAGATCGGTAACATCAAATGTTTGCGTTTTTCTTGATTTCAAAGTGAAATGGAAAGCAATTGTACGGAACATTGGGCTTACATTCAATATGCGCGGTCAACAATGATTGACCCCCGAGAAAATTCCCGAGGGATTCTCTCTAGTTTATTACCGTTTCGGGTATTTATCGAGTTTTTTTACTTAACACCCAACTGGTGTTTGATTCAGTTCAATTAGAACTGTGATGTTATATAACCGTTTCTTTAACATCTTACATCGTTCCTTTTTTAAAATTTTTCACTTATCCTCTAAAAAAATTATACAGTACGGGGTTTTAAAATCGGTTATCGACATCAGAGGTGCATGCTGGGTTTAATTTTTCATTTTAAGGCTATCATTAAGCCCATATCAGCAGGATGTGGCGCGTCGTTGCCCAGTACCGTTATTCTTGTCGGAGTCGTATGCACTTATTCATCATTGGACCGATGACTTATGCTCTTTTTCGGAGCATTAATTACTTTTTAAATAAAGCCACTCTTCTATATTTAGCTCCGAAATAAACCGAGATTTTTGTCGTTAGTTTAAAAACAAACTAAAATATCTAACTTAGAATATCTTTATTCAAATTTATCTTTTAGAAATAAAAATACCTGTAATTTTTGGATTGTCAATTATTATGTATTATTATAAAATCTAGTGATATATTTAAAGGCTTGCGAAAGAAGGATACTCGAGAAAAGCCGGCAAATAATACAATGAACACGCTTCTCAACTTTGTACAATATTAGTTACAAAGATTTCATTTATTAAAAAGTAACTTTAAAGTTATTTATTACAAAGACTGTGATTATAACACTATGTGCTGAGCAAGACCATACATTCCTCTCCGATAAATAAATTTATATCATATCAACAAAGAGGCTAAAATTTGAGTTCGAAGTTGAGTTTCTATGTTCATTTTAATGCTTTAGATTCTTCAGCAATTGTTCATATTGCAAAAAACACAATCAATTTTAATCATATGGTAATATGTCAAAACTCAATTAAAGGTAGATACAGTTACTTATTATGTAGTTTATATACATATATATGACAAGGAAACTAAACAGTTTAAGAAGACATGCAGTATATTGTAATACATGAGTCACAACCTTCATTTACGAAGTGCTGTTATAATATGTCAATTTACATTCAAATAATTACTCAATAAGCGAAAGAAACACAAAAAATCACAGATACAACGTGTTATAAAGTATGTCAAATCTGAACCTTATACACTATTGCAAACAGTATAAAGTCGCAAATATTGACTACATTCAGCTATCTGCCTCCGACAACATGATATTTTAAGTAGTTCTCGTCTTTATTTGTATAAGGCTTAAGTATATATACATATTTGTTTAACCAAAGCACTCAACTTGCATTTAGAGAAAACTTTTACTGTAGCTTAACACGCCAGCAAAATACTAATCTAAGGCTGGTTCATATGACTTTAGTCGATATATAAAATGATATATAGGGAAAATATAAAGAGATATCTTCTTCCAATTTTTTGATTTTTGCGCAATAGTATATAGTTATATTTACGAGTTACTCTGTCCAAGTAGTTTTTTTTAAAACTTTTCTAAGGTTCAGACAAAAACAAACTTTACATATACATAATATAATTGTATAAGTAAAACATAAAAATAGTAGCAACCCTACAAAGGCACGTGGTCCGAACCGGTCCTACAAGGGAAGGGAGGGGAGTGGGGCTGAGAGTCCCGGCACAGGGCCCGCGGACCCGATGACTAAGCAACTAGCGATTGTATCGCTTCCCGAAATCAAGCGGACATTGCCCTAGCCACACTTATTATGACGCTCTTCATTAAATTTTAACGCGAATTAACTTTCAGTAGGGAATTAAGAAGATCGTTTATCTTAATTTGAGGAATTGTTTAATAATATGCTATGTAGGTAGTGTATTTTATTACACTAATTGATATCGTGACGACACTAACTGACAGTAAGACAAACCTATGGTTTATGGGTCAGATGACAAACCTCTCCCCGTTACAGATCATAAATGTTGTTGTGAACTTTTTTGTCTCTCTTGTGTCTTAATTCGCGTATTCGTTTTGGTTTTGAACTCCGGCCTTATTACAAAAAAGTGATTTAGAACTGGTTTAAACCTGGACTAACTGATCTTGTATTGTTACGGTATTAAAGTTAATACCAGGCTTAAAATGTGATCTTATTACAAAACGTAGACCAATCATTGACTAGGTAAACCAAAGATAGTCCCTGTTCTAAGTTTTCGTTCATTCTTTTATAATGACTTCGTTCAGTACGACATTCCGTTTCTCTTAACGTTGCAATCAACTTTGTACTTTTGAGGCTATAAATATATTTAAAATAAACAACAAATTTTAAAGCAATATTTCTTCTTTTAAGTTCCAATCCGTCAAACAAGTTATAGTTTTGTTTAAAATAATGATATATTTTTATTGATTCCTATGACACGAGCGTAGTTAGCGCGTAATTTGAAAAGTAATTGACTGTCAAGAAAGAGCTCTATTGTTCCTATAAAATACCATGCAAATAAATAAAGGAATTATTGTTATATTGTGTTAATAATGTTGTACTGACTCGAAGTATTACTATTTTGTGACTCTGTATGAGAAGTCGTGGGTTAAAATTGTGAAAATAAGTCGGAAACAGCAGAAAAAAAAAAGATGAAAATTCGAGGTCTAAAGAAAAAGCAATGATATTCTCTATATTTCATCATTGAGAAACAGCAGTAAAATATTGTGTAACTACAAGCGATGCAAAGTTCCATTTCACTGCAATTTTGATAAACAATCACAAAAAATTAACATAATTGTATTAAAAACTGAAGAGTGGAAGAATATATCAATCAAGTAAGTTTTATATATACTTATTGCTTTTACCTATCAGGTAGTGAAACATATGATTTCTTTATAATTTAAATGCAATTGAAGTTCAATATATTTCACAATAGTAAATGTACATTGACTCAAGTCTTGATTTTTTTTACATAATGTAGTAAACTCGAATTGGATCTAAAATAATAGAATTCAAACATATTTAATATAACAGATTTGAAACATGTAATAAACGTAAATTATCTTTAATTGTAGATTCCACTTATCATGGTGGCTAAAGCAAAACATATGTTTGTAGACTGGCCATTATGAAGGAACTAAGGAATACATTTGTTAAATGAGTTAATTCCAGTATCAACTGGATATAAAAAGCAAGGTGAATAGTCAAATAAAATGAAAGTAAAAACTTGGGATGAAATATTATATTTTATGTAACACAAATATAGTAGGGGTACAGAGAGACCCAAAATTAAAATGATAATAAACAATACAATTGTTTATATGTATATAGAAATTATCTAATAACTTTGACAAGCATTCTTAAAAAATCATACTTTCTTGCCCATACCAACTTTACATACTTATATCACTATTGTTTTTAAAATCACATTTTTTTTCAGTAATGAGTTCAAGAAAAGGCAGCTTGAAATGGTGGAAGTGGAGTGGAACTGATGTTAAATGTTAAAATTGATTTAATTTTAATTAGAAATAGTATTGTTATAAATGTTATAATGTGACAAAAAAGATTATTAAATAAAATGTTGGAATAAAAATGTTTTGTTATTTATAAATATTGATGTATCAGCAAGAGAAAAATAAACAAGTCTCATGTAATATCCTTTTCTTTTATTAAATATCAGACTACCATCAGCATACATTTTCATCTCCGATATGAGCACAGTTAATTGCACCATTTACATTTTTAAAATACAATACCGTTGTATTTTCTTGTTTTTTTTTTCAGTTCCTTTCTGTCCATTTAAAGTGACACGTTTTTTGCCACTATTTCCATATCTTACTGATCAGTTGTACTATAAAAGCACGCCATGTACCTATATCGGCTGCATCATCATGAATCTAATGAAAATTAAGCAAATATTTAAATTTCTAGATAAACTGACATGTATTCAATTACTTTATGGCGAGCCCATTTGGGTATCAAAGGCCATTCATGGGAGTCTTTGGTGAAATGGTCATGTAAAACATCAACAATTGTTTTGGCAAAACGTTTCGTAATTCTTTAATATGGCGCTGCACGTAATTCAAATTCAATACGCCGAGAGGTCTCTTATATACCTTAATCTTAAAAACCATTAAATCGACATAATTGATGATCGTAAACTAAATACAATGTTACAAAAAATCTAAGTATAACCTCAAAACAAAGTTAGTCCACTGTTAAACTAGGTGTCACACGGGTTTAAATTTAGCACCACAGATAGTCCGAACCTAAGCGTTAAACCTCATTTTGTAATAAGGATTTTTTTAGTCCATGGCTTAAACCAGTTTAATCCCAGTACTACATTTAGTCCACGTTTTGGAATAAGGCGTTTATCTATAAAATTTCATTTCAACCGTTTTGTTTTCCTTTTGTTCTCTAAGTAATATGTGGTTATATCATCATCAGCTCATTAAACGTCCCCACCGAGGGGCACGAGCCTACCCGTATAGGGTAATTAGGCCTTAGTCGTCCACGCGGACCAGTGCGGGTTGGACGACTTCATGCACAACCTTTGAAGCTCTTCGCAGGCGTGCGCAGGTTTCCTCACGATGTTTTCCTTTACCGTAAGAACGTCGGATATGTAATATTGTTAATTATTTATATTTATTATTGCTATCAAGTCAATAGCCAATAGAAATAATATTCCCATCAACACTGATTTGGACGTGACATATTGTGGTTCTCTTAACCGGTACTTTCACTAAGTACCTAATTGGTCAGTAAAAGTTATGCCAGGTGGTGTATTGTTATATAGTTAGACCATTGATAACTCCTTAATATATTAATGTATGTCTAAACATACCTGGACATAAAGTGATAACTTTTTTAGTCAAAATAAGGTTATTCAGGGTTTTTGAAACTTTCGATAATTATATAAAGTATCGTAAGTAGTTTAGAATCCAATGTCTTTGTTTCATGGCCGTTTATTATTACTATAGATGTTTTCATAAAAATTATTAAATAATATTTTATCATGTATTGTAAGAGGTATATTGGGCGTGACATTTAAATATTGTGGACTGAACTCAATTATGTATAAGTATGGACACAGTTAATATACTGCATTCGTTGTTATTAATACTGTCAAACTAGCTCTATGTTTCCACCACCCAAAAAACAATTTATTGGTACCGGAAATTAAGTTAGCGCTCCCTGGTTCTGTATATTTGCGAAGGTTTTGAAAACAAACTGTTTTTACAAACAGATCCTTGTGTCCTTGACTATGGGTGATCGATCAGTTACACCATAAGAGATTTTGACTGACTTGACATTAAAAAAGAGTGAGTATTGAAATATTGTACCTTTTAACCACAGTGCATGTTTTCTTTTACATCCAATACGTATGAGAATATGAATTGATCACGAGATCGACACGTTGCATTTTATCAATCGATTTACTATAGATTTTTCTGTACCAGTTATTACGTTTAACCTCGCAAAAATTATGCTGGATTCCCCAAATATTTATACACTTGAAATGGGCTGCATAAGTGCGTTCAATATTTAATGCGGGTGACAGGAACGGATAATGTTTGCGCTCTATCTATTAATACGTTATGAGGGTTAACTGTGCCTCGATTCCAATAAATTTGTGAAATTGAAATTAAAATAACTTGACATTACGAAACCGTTAGTTATGACACTTAATAATACAACTGTTAATTTGGTATTCCAATATAACTTCACAACATCGTAAAAAACAAAGTCGCTTTTTGTCCCTATATATAGCCAATTGTATAGCAATTTTAACCAATACAGCATTAATCCTTATCCAATTAAATACCTTAAATACATTGTTGATTTCATATAGATCTATATGGCCCTTTATAGCATATAATTTAAATCAATATTTTCGAAGATATTACAGATTTCAAAATTGCGGTATGTAGGCGTTTGCGGCGGTACAGGCCGACCCGGGAGGCGGGAGCGTGCATATTACGAATATCACCATTGCACCCGTGCGAAGCTAGTTGTAGTGCGTGTAGTCGCTGATTAAGTAGAATAAATTGTCTAATATTGTTACCAATTTTAATTGGTAACACTATTGCTACCTTAGAACGAATGAGTGAAATTGAATTATCGAGCACAATAACGATACTATTAGCGCATTTAAAATAAGTGGATCGACGCTACCTGACCGTATGGGATTAAGGAGAACACACCGATTGGTGATAGAAAGTTGGGAAGTATTTCGTTTTTTAAATTTACTCATAAATTGGACATTCGAATTACGAAAATTGTGGAATTGAGGTAAGGAAGTAGAATAATACTGAAATTCGGAACTCGAAATTTAACAATAGAGTCAAACTTTATGGTGATTGTTTAAAAAATATAAAGTAAAATGTTAAGTTTTAAAGACTGTGTTCCTATTAACAACACACAAATTGAAATTAGAACGTGTTGTTTGGCAGTTTCGTTACTTACTAAAGATGAAAACTAAATATTCGCATCACCTCCACGGACAGTAGCGAAACGGACATGACGAATTTGTTGAAGTAACGGTCGGTAGAGTTAGGTCGTGTAGATTCAGAAGCTTGGCTCTACATGAGATCTGATGTCTTTTTTACATCGCAAACGTAATGTGGTCGTCTTAGCAACATTTAACATATTTTTTGTGGATTATTTTTTATTTTTAGCCATTCACTTAAACATTTTGAATATTTACAAACATCCATAATTGCAAGTCAAACTTTATATCTCCTCGGTTACAATTTCGCTGAGACACTTTAAGACGCAACTAGAACCCACCTTTACATAAATGGCTTTCTTGATATAATCCATAATATTTTATTCATTATAAACATCTCTGTCTGTCGGTCTGTCTGTCGGTGGCTCAGTGTGTGGACTGTCGCCTTCCTACCGGGAGTCGGTGGCTCAGTGGTGTGGACTGTCGCCTTCCTACCGGGAGGGCTGAGGTTCAAATCCGACACGTACCAATGTATTTTCGAATTTTCGAAAAATATATGTACGTTATCCGACGCTCTTACGGTGAAGGAAACATCGTGAGGAAACCTTCATGCACGCCTGCGAAGAGATTCGAAGGTTGTGTGTGAAGTCGTCCAATCCGCTCTGGGCCGCGTGGACGACTAAGGCCTAATCACCTATTCGGGTAGGCTCGTGCCCCTCGGTGGGGACGTTTAATGAGCTGATGATGATGATGAACATCTCTGTACTTACGTAGCCACTTAAGTGCTTTACGGCTTATTCGGGTAAACCGGCCATTTTTTATCGCGTACGTCTAACAACCAGTCAACGATTACGTCCTATAGCCTATTACGTCGCACTGCAGAGTGCAGGCCTTCCTACACACTATGACTGTAGAAAGGTCAGGCCATAAAAAATTACGACAATTATTACTAAAATAAGCTTACTGAGGGTATGCGGCTCATTGGTGTGGTCTGTTGCCTTACACTCTGGAGGGCATAGTTTCAAATCCCGCCATGTACCAATGTCTTTTAGAATGTCCGAAATTATATCTAACGTCGTAAAGGAAAACATCGTGAGGAAACCTGCGCACGCCTTGCAAGAGATACAAACTGCTAAGGTTGTGCGTGGAGTTGGCCAATCCGTACTGAGCCCGTATGGACGGCTACGGCCTACACACCTTGACATGTAGGCTTGTGCCTCTCGGTGGGATGTTTAATGAGCTCATATAATTAACTAAAATAAGAACCAGGATCAATAAAAGCTGTTTTCCGATATATGAGTGCTTGAGATAATATTTTTAGATCTCTCCCTTGCAATCACGATCACTAATCGAACGCGCTAGTCGCTGCACCATCTACCCCACGACAACTTGATATTAATAAATAAATATGCTCAGATATCCATACAGGAATAAAGAAGGAGCAAGTTCTGAGTAGAGCGTCGGTGGCTCAATGGTGTGGAGCCATTCCTACGAGTGGCTGAGTTCAAATCCCGACACGTACCAATGTGTTTTCGAATTTTCTAAAATATATGTACGTTATCCGACGCTCTTACGGAAAGGAAAACATCGTGAGGAAACCTTCATGCACGCCTGCGAAGAGAATCGAAGGTTGTGTGTGAAGTCGTCCAATCCGCACTGGGCCCGCGTGGACGACTAAGGCTAATCACCCTATACGGGTAGGTTCGTGCCCCTCGGTGGGACGTTTAATGAGCAGATGATCAAGTTCTGAGTCACTTATGTTTGATAATTATTCTTATACCTACCATCCAACCCACAGCAGAAAATGTACCTGTATAAACATCGCCACTCTAAATATATGAGTAATATTTTCACGCAAACTTAATTTGGGTTAATCTTATTGGCATGTAGTTCTCTATAAGATCAATAGGATATAAGATCAATAGTCAATGATGGCGATAATAGCTGATAAACTGGCTTCTGACTGTCAAAGATAGTTTTCGGACAGTAATTAATGGGTTAATCAGTTGGCAGCCGGTTTGGATTTGAGAAGTATATTTATTGAAATCCTTGCTTCTTTGGTGAGGGCTCATAAATAATTCTGTAGCGCTCCCTAACCATTTGAAGCGTCATTTTGTTGATTTAAACTAAGCTATTACTTAATCGATCATACAGTAGAACCTAAAAAACGAGGCTATTTTAGGAATAATAATAGTCTATGCAAATATCAATAATGAATTCAAAATTCGAACACATCTTACTTGTTAGAATGTTTAAAATTCCGTGCCGCATGCGTGTGGTTTTCCGGTCAATCTTTATTACGTATTCATCGAGTTAAATAATAATAGAGGTAAGTACCTCTGATGACACGTGACAGAACTTAAATTTAGAACATAAACCGCCACTATGCCAGTTCGCGATCTTTTTTTAAACCAATGACATAATTTATTTTACTCGAAACATTGATACTAAGTCACCCGAGCGCTCACGTTTTAAATTACTTCAACAAATTAGAGGGTCTATTTAATCGTAAAAACAAAAGACTCATCTTAAGGAAAGGTAGTGAAAACACTCTTCTTCAGACATAAGTCTTGTTAATTGTAGAGTTTAATTTCTTTTAGTAGGCGATCAGCTAGCAACTTAACTCTCAGGGTCGTTAACGACTGCTAGAAATCAAGGTTAGGTACTGAGTGTTCGGTATAATCTACTATACCTGGCGATATCACCCGGGTGATGGACTAGTCAAAGATTTGATGTAAGCTTAAGTATTCGGTGTAGCATACTTTGCACTATGCGTTTATTTTATTAGTAAATATAAAACACAAGACAGCCCGGCTAATATCAAACGCTTACTTCAATTTTCTAAAAATAACAGAAGGGATATATTCAGATAAACATAATAAAATATGAGTAATAGCTTCAAACCTTTTCCATAACTTTTCAATTTGACGTTTGCAAGGTGTCTCGCAAATAATTTAAAGAATAAATAATTTTTGAGTATATTTTTGCTTTATATGTGATCTGTACGTAAGCCTGAGTCTCCTATAGCACTCGCTTAGAGTAAGTGTATTGACCATTCTTATCTAATCTTTTGTCACCATGCAATCACCTTATCATCCTTTTGTACTGCAAATATCGTAATTGCACTCGCAGTTAGAGTAAGGGTGGTGACAATTCTAAAATAATCTGTCGTCACCATACAACCACCTTACGAGTATCATCGTTAACCTACACGAGAACTCCCTATACAGTACTCATTCGATTCCAGATTTCAAAACATCAGAATAGACCCCACATTTCGACCACCGACCTCTAATCCGATACGAACCGCTCGTGACAAAATGCAAATTCACCAATGTACGTTGTGCCACGAATGAGTGATGAGCGAACCACAATTATACAGGTTTTCATGACTCAGGCGTGCTAAGTAATCGGGTTAGCGGTAATCTGGCCAAGAAAAAGGCCTGACACGCGGCCGGCCGGAATAAATTGTATTAATCCAGAGCCCTTACCGAGACCGAAATGGGACCCTCCGATAA
>PQWD01014289.1:0-24037 GCA_019425675.1 Leucinodes orbonalis
GAAAGGTAACGCTAGCGGCCATTTTCTTTGTATCAAACATGCATGCGTTTGCATTTTATTATATTAATAAGGTATAAAGCTGGTATTCGCAGAATTGTAGTCATATAATTAAAATATAATGAAAAATCAAAGGACACGTTAAGCATTCGATCCTGACTATCGTAGTATTTAGTGAGCGTCGGTGGCTCATTGGTGTGGACTGTTGCCTATTGATCTGGAGGGCGCAGGTTCAAATTCCAACAAACAAGAAAACATCGTGAGGAAACCTGCGCACGACGGCGAAGAAATTCAAAGGTTGTGCGCGACCCTTATACACCTTTTACGGGTAGGCTCGTGCCAGCGGTGGGGACGTATAATGAACTGATATATATATGATGATGGTGATGATAATCGATAATACCCACTTAATCGCATTGAGGCTGCGTAGTGAGTTAAGTCTCAATCTCCTCATAACTATACTGTGTAGATAAATAGTTGATGTTGATAAATAATATATGTACTGTTGGCATATCTATAAATAAATAAATAACTGATGATGTTCCATAATAAACATTCATTACATCATGTACTTAACTTTACGAGTTAGTTTGGATTTTCGGATGGACTTTCCGATATTGGCCGTTGATGGCAGAGAGCGAGTACAGACGGCTCTCACTCTTAAATAGACAATAAGCCTAACGGCATACCAGATAGGAATTAAAAAAATCAACAAAGGGCATGTTAAAGAGACGCAATATGTTTGGGAAGAAAATGATGATGACGTAGTCCTGGCCGATTTCGACCACAGCGACTGAATAACTGGACAAGCTAATTAATAAATTAGATTTAGAGCCAATTATTATTATTATTTATGTAGAACATAAGCATAAAAACCACAGACATCAGAATATACAATTAGACTGGACAAGCCGCCAAGTTTATAGGCAGTCCCAGTGTCGCAATTTCTTTTCGGTTCTTACCTGTGAAAAGTTATTATATTTCTTGGTAAATTTACTGATTCATTGCGATGATGGCATGTTGCAATTGCACAGGATGGCATTTTGGAAAAAAAACGGTATTCCTTCTAATATTCATGCGTCTTGACTCGTCTCACAGAGCGTAAACTGGTAGCCAGTGTATGCTCGTTGAGCTTACAGTTGTCGCACTTTAAACACGGCTTGCCCATCTCCTGTATTAGGAAATCTGTGATAAAAACTATGGTTATTGCCCTGGCCTCTGGTGCGCTCTCTGGTGATTCGAATAGCCAATTTTATGCGTAAAGGAAGATGAGCCTTGGTATGAGCTAGTAACGCGAATTGAGACTACACTTATCAGCATAATGGTTACCGATAAAGGAATTTCTTATAGTAATCCCGGCAAAGGCCTGGCACAGTGTCAACTCTCAGTAATTGGCTTTGAGACGTTTGTTTTCACGCAGTCTTTAGCAAGTAGCTTTAACAAATTCCACAGTTACAAAGTACAATTAATGTAAAGCTCAAACAAAAGGGTGATTTCTGTTCAATATATCAAAGTCCTTTTTGCAATAAATCTCTTAAAATACCAAAGTATCTAATTCGAAACAGTACAATTAAATTCACAAGTCAACTTTGTTGGCACACAAAGTGAGCATCGGCGGATCATGGAGGAGCTTATGAAAATTAGCTTTCACCAGTTAGATTATCTTTGTTAATTAAAACACCTACATTGTTATACTTTAATAGGAATAGAATACTAGGGATATTTTAAAAAGAAATAAATACACAGCGCCATCTCGCCCCATTTTAAGCGAAATGCTACAAGCATTTACAGCATTAGGGTTAGTACCCTAACTACACGCACTTCAAGTATTTCACTACAAGTAGTAAACAACGGATAAACATACTAAAATACTTCTTCTTGTAAATTTATACATATTGTAAATAGAAAACAACCAAACCATTACAAACAGACATGTTCATGCACACAAATGTTTGTACTGCCCGGGGATCGAATCCGAAACCCTTGGTCTAATAGCCGACGTCTCAACCATTAATATTTTATTCGTCAATATTTTATTGCAAGTAGATTTTGAATTTCCCAATAGTCACAATCGTTATCAGATGTTTTTTTCTGTTCGATGATAAGCGCAGATGGACTTCATAAATTAGCTTAGCCTTTGGTCATCTTAGCGTGCCCTTTTAAGAAACCTCAGTCTGTGGCATTTTTGTTTATTTTCAATGTTGATGTTAAAAACAAATACTTTAATCTAATTAATTTTTCATCGAGCAACGACCTACTGCAAGACACAGGTCTTCCCAAACAGTAATGATAGGGATATAATTTCATATTGAGATAAAGACTTACTGGACGAAATTTACGGTTTTCATCTTCAATTCTGCTCACAATATGAAATTATTTATTTACTTTCCCTGTGTTATCATGATGGTATAATTAATTTCATTGTTTCTCAAAGTACAATGGCTACAAACGGAAGACTGATCCGTTGCACAAAGTGATAAATGGGTTTGTAATGAAAATGTATTATGTGCTAATCTTTGGTACAGTTGGAAAATTAAGGGCTGTTTGTTGTATTTTTCATCAAAGAGACAGACTTTAGGTTTATTAATTTGTGATATGTTTCAGCATGGACAAGCAGTAGATAGTAGCTAGCTAACAGTAATAGTAATATAGACTTAAGTTAGTATATAAAAGTAGCCGTAAGTTATATCTAAATCATTGTTCAATGGTGCACAGACAGACAGACAAAAAATTATTTTAAATGGGTTATGTTATTAATGTAATGAATTCCGTATTATCATCAACTTTTTCTTGACATTTTTCTGTTTATTATTTTAATTTAATTTTTTTTATGTTATTTTAAATTTGTGTTATTTATTAATTTAATCTGATAATTTTTGTTCTTTGTTGATCGACATAAATAAATTATTATTATACATCAGAGTGCACTCAATACTTATTTTCATTCAGTCTCCCGGTCCTCACATTGCAATACACAGTCGAAAAGTATATCAGCAATGTCGGGAGGGAAAGGTGACCTTGAGTTGCATATCCCGTGGAGTCTCATCGATCACAGTGACGTTTAGGTACTTTGTGCGATTTTTCCTAGTTTGGTTCAGCCTGAATCACCCTCCTTTGGCAGTTGGGTAATGACGTAACTGTCATAATATTATTATTTTTTCATTTACGTTGAATTTGTCGCCGACTATTTTCTCCATGAACTTTTTGAAAAGATTATGAAAAATATAAAAAAAAATTAAATCAAATGCAGTTTACACAACGCGACGTACTTTAACTTTGCTTAATTAACGTTTGAACTTGATCCGCTTAAGTTGTGCTTCAACTTATGTTAATTTAAGTTTGTTCAGTGGTGGAATATGGACGTCGGAGAATGAAGACGTCTTTATTGCTTAGATATAGGGACTTCTTCATTTCATACAAACTTATGTTTGTTGCATTCATTCGTTTTTATACCGGCCTCCAACCAGATTGACGGATAACCTGGCTAAGGTGGCAAGTAGCAGATAAATGTCAACTGCTAGGTATCGGTCCGCGTGGAAATCATTAGGGGAGGCCTTCGTTCTGCGATGTCCATAATTATAAGGTTGTCATGATGATGATGATACAAATATACATTCAAATGCCCGTATGGTCTAGTGGTCTGAGTTAGCTTGGACCGCTGCATTATCCGGGAGTCAAGGGTTCGAATCTCACGAATATACCGCGTAGTGAAGGTTGCTTTGCACGATTTTTCTTGTTGGGTCAGGATATTCAGGCTGAATTCCTAGGTGGTAGACTCGATACTGAGTCGTCTAGGTAGGCACAACCGCAGTGCCAGATATCGTCCCTTGAAACAGCAGTGTGCGCTTTTGTGTTTCGGGATGAGGGCACTGTAGCTAGTGAAATTACTGGGTAAGAGAACTAACATCTGTCGTCTCGGTTGGCGGGCGCAGTGCGGAATTGATGGAGTATTTATCTTGAACTGTCTTTCATTTGTTGGTCTCCTTCAATGCCGCTCTGTCATGGTCAGGAGTGTCACTTACCATAAGGTGAGCATCTTGTCCGTCCTGTACACTTTGTAATAAAAAAAAATCGCCTGATTCTCTGAAATTATAGATAAGTACGTGCTTCGGAGGGCTAGTTAAGCGGCTGGTGTCGACTACTATATATGACTACTATGTATGGTAGCTATGCAATGCGAGGTCATGCAGTAGGACGTTATATAACGCGAAACGCATTTCTACCGCGATGTTCTTAACAATGGAATATAGTATCATGACCGATTGAGAATATAGGTAATTTATATTTTCATTTATGAACCAATATTTTTGATAGTTGACATCACACAATAAAAAAAGAGAAAATATTTTTCTAATTTCTGATATAACAATTAATCAATAGTTTTTAGTTACAGATTGTGAATTTCAATGAATAACAATGTTCCTAGCGAGTCAATAGTTTTGGAATGACTTCAGATATTGCATTGTCCATCAAGTCCCTACCTTAAGTTCGTATCTCTCCTGAATGAAAGGAAATAACAAACGTCCCTTCACGTGTTTCTGGGTTTTGACCTCGTTCTGGTTAAGCTGTTGACACAGATTCTGTTTAAAGCCTCTCGTCATACTTATTACAGTCTTATGCGGAGTTTACATCTTATGTTAATTGTGTTTATGTACCTCTGCAGCTCGGCTCTGGGGGCTTTATTCGAAAATAACGAACGCATCATTTACTTTGATGCCATTATCTTACATGAATAATGTAATTTTAATGGTTGTAAATTTTAATCATCACCTTATGGTTTTTTAAGATACATATAAAATAGTTCTTTTTTGTATATAAAAAAAATATCATGAATATATAAATAAATATCCACTGACATTCACACAGCGCCATCTCGTCTCAAGTTAAGCGTGAAGCTTGTATTTTGGGAACTAAACAATTATTCATAGAAAACACCCAGACCAATACAAACAGACATGTTCATGCACAAATATTTCTGCTGCCTGGGGATCGATCCCAGAACCCTTGGTGTAGTAGCCGAAGTCTCAACCATAACACCCAATGGGTCGTCATCATACAACACAATAAGTAACAACAAAAGACGAGTACAATGTACGATGTAGCAATTTCTTGCAGACAAACATAAGATGAAATAACAATGGGCTAATGTAAAATGCTTTGACTCATAATGCTTTCTATTCAACCTATCGCAGACCACTGCTGGACATAGGTCTCCCCCATTTTGCGCCAGATATCCCGGTTCTTTGCTTTTCTCATCCAGCCTATATCAGCGACCTTTCGCAAGTCATCGGTCCATCGAGCCGGAGGGCGTCGTACGCTACGCTTGCCGAGACGCGGTCTCCACTCCAGAACTCGTCTGCTCCAACGGCCATCGGTTCTGCAACATACGTGACCAGCCCACTGCCACTTCAACTTGCTGATCCGGCGGGCTATGTGTGTCCTACGGATATATCTTTAGTGCTCTTACGGATTAAATAATTTCTGATCTTATCCCTAAGAGACACCCCGAGCATAGCTCGCTCCATTGCGCGTTGAGCAATGCGTCATACCCGTACTAACATACACAGCTGAGACATGGACACTGACTGCGGGATTGGTTCACAAGTTCAAAGTCATAATGCTTTGTTTGGGACTAAATGGCGCTGCATGAATGTCAGTAGATTTATTTATTTAATCTTGTGACATGTAAAGCTGTTGATCACGGTTACTATCTTAGGATAATTGTCGTTTCAACTTCGATAGACACTACCTAGAACACTCATCGGATGGGTGACAGAAAATAATAAATAAATAAATATCCACAGACATTCACACAGCGCCATCTAGCCCCAAGTTAAGCGTGAAGCCTGTAATATGAGTACAAAACAACATATTATACATAGAACACCCAGACCAATACAAACAGATATGTTCATGCATTAAAATGCTTGTACTGCCCGGGGATCGAACCTAAAATCCTTGGTTTAGTAGCCGACGTCTCGACCATTACACCAACTGGGTTGTCAAAACAAAAACATCCCGAATTCCTCATTGCATAGAAAGGCACGATTTCGCCGTTGGTCCCGGCTACTACATTAGAATAGCTGTCGAATATGCACTACGACCGCGTGTTGGGTTACAGTCCAAACTTTCCATATCTTACTTTAAGTAGCGGTTTCCCTTTATATTTTTTTTTACTTATAGGCATTTATATACATTGACATAAGTCTGGCTCGTCGTCACGTTGGCACTGCCAGAAAATCAGCGCTGCTGTGTGTCAATCAAGTCGTTTATACATGTATACTTTTAACATACACACAGCAGCATATACTGAGCAGTGTCCTTTTGACTAAAGTATTACACTTTTTTGTTTCGTGTTTAATGTTGTTTTAATACTTATTTATTGTATGTTTGTTTATTTTATGTTATAATCTGCCTTTAAATTGTTATTATTTTTCTGTTCATGTGTAGTACCTTTGGTCAATAAATCTTTTTCTTTCTATGTTTCTTTCTATATCCATGCTGTATGGAGAGCCTTTGACGGTATAGGTTGATAAATCAATCAGTTTAAAATATTTATAATAACAATTTTGCGGATTAAATTGCGTGTTCATATACATTCTAGAGACATTTTTTCCGATATATTTTGGAGACTACAATTACTATGCTCATTGGTAGACACTTTCCAAATATTGCAATCATGAAAAAAAACCTATTATGTTCCTTAAATACAAAACACATACAAATAAATACAAAGTATTTACAGCCTTTTGCATATTGATGTCGAAATAAATAAATAACCGTAATGAGTATTGGTACTCATTATGGTTATTAATTTTTAATATATTTCGTGCTTTTGTCGGAGCTTTAGTATATTAATTCTACATGATGCTAATTTTGATTTGTGGTTTTCGAAATAAGTTCATTATGACTTATGTCAATAATATAATCGTAATGATGTTTGCACTCGCTCCACGTATTAATGTATACCTATATTCATTTGGGAATTTTAATATTTTCCGAAGCCGACTTTTGCTAGTCATTCTAGATTGTATTACTTAGGACCGCACAACGTTCATGCCCCAAACTCGCTCAGAAAAATATTTGATAACCTATAGAAAATGTTATTCTTTTTTATCGAAAAGGTGAGGATATTTTTCTCTGAATCTTTAATACGATTGTTATGTCCGTTTTCCCGTTCTTATGAGGACAATTTCTTATGCTTTTTGTATAAGTTATGCCAGTACACAATTTATTTGAGCCCAGCAATCTACCTATTTAAGGATAAGAGACTATTGCTTTGTAAATCTCAGGTAATGTCAAGATATATCAAATTTTAGTAAATTATGAGTGTAATTTTTAGTATTCTACCAAATGATTGGGCTGTTATTTACTAAAAAGAACCTAATATGAAACTTAGAACTCTCTTATTTCTCATTCTTAATAATAATTTGAAAATGCAGCTGTATATTGCAAAGATTGTAGCCCTGAATGTAAACCACAGCTTTACGTAAAGCATAAAGTTTTGAAAAGATATATTAACTATAAATTGGGACTTTTAAATTTGGTAGTAACCTTGGCCAGCGTGCACTTTAACCATCATCATCAGGCATTAAACGTCCCCACCGAGGGGCACGAGCCTCCCCGTATAGGGTGATTAGGCCTTAGTCGTCCAAGCAGACCCAGTGCGGATTAGACGACTTCACACACAACCTTCGAATCTCTTCGCAGGCGTGCTTGAAGCTTCCTCACAATGTTTTGCTTCACCGTAAGAGCGTCGGATAACGTACATATGTTTTCAAAAATTCGAAAACACATTGGTACGTGTCGGGATTTGAACCTCAGGTACCCTCCCGGTAGGAAAGCGACAGACCATTGAGGCACCGATGCTCTAACCACGTGATATGATACATGTGGTGCATTCTCTACAGTTGGATTTACAACATCATTATAATATTCTGCTTTAATCAGAAACATACCTTAGCAAGTTCAAGAGTCCAAAGGGCGGTCAGGTATGTCGCAGGATTAATAGGCGTTGGTGAGGACGAGTGTGTAAACTTTTAAGGCTGAGATGACTCTCAGAATCGAGCGTACATGACGCGTGTAGGTGCCATCTGCGGCGAAAAGCAGTAGTCAGTTAGATAAAAAAAAAACTGTAAAGGAAAACGCTTCTTAGCAAGCATAGCGTAAGATATCAGTAAGCTTGAAGGACCTACTAGGAATTTGTGGATAGCGACTGCGATATCTGGCGTTAAATAGGTAAGACCCTACATTCAACAATGAGCTGTGAAGCAAAAGTATACTTAGTAATTTGTAGTGTAAATATTGTATAAAAATTACTAGCTACTTTATGGTTCATTTAGCTCATAATAAATGAGACTATAATTTCGCAATACATTATATTAAATAATATTTGCTGGCTGAATACCGTAGCCGAGTAATTCCTATTAATTTTGTGTCTATCTTTTATCATAAATATGTACTAACCTTAGTTTTATTAACCCAAAATTGAGTTTTACTGTGTTGGAATTAGGTGCATATCAGTATAATAGAATTGCACACAAATTTTCCAAATATCAATGGCGATTTGCCAATGATGTGGTTTACCAGATGCATCAACACCATCGCATTTATAAGTAATCGTCAAGCGAATTTGTACCTTGTTTTTTAATCGTTAGGAGTTAGAGTGTGATATACGAAATGGTGGTTAAATTAAAATGATGAATGGAGGAAGCTCTCGATGTTTTGTGACAGACAAATGACAAATCTTGTTGTTCAACAAACGTGAACGTTTCGTAAAATGTATTCCTCGGTTCTATATTTTGCTATGTCATGGTTTGTTATCACCCTACTTTTGTAAAGATTGAGCAATTTACTAAGAAATACATCTTAACACACTTTTAAAAACATTCACAGTCGTCCATGTCCACGCTATGGAAGTTTGCTGATAATTACTGATTTTTATTTATATATTTTGAACCGACTTTTTTCTTTTACGGTGAAGGAAAACATCGTGAGGAAACCTGCGCACGCCTGCGAAGAGATTCAAAGGTTATGCGTGAAGTCGTCCAACCCGCACTGGGCCCGCGTGGACGACTAAGGGCTAATCACCCTATACGGGTAGGCTCGTGCCCCTCGGTGGGGACGTTCAATGAGCTGATGATGATGATGATAAACCGACTTTTTTCGATTGCTTTGCGATAGGCAGAACTTACATTTGTAATTTTAGACATCAATCTGATCATTTGAGCTTCGATTGCTCATTGGTGTGGACTGTTGCCTTCGGATCTGGAGGGTGCAGGTTCTTTTTCCTCGTTTCGCCATCTATATACGAGAAATGTGCATATATCCTATTATTTTCTTGTTTATTTATAATTTAGCTTTAACATATGAAGGATATTTTCTATATCTCACATTTCAATACGTAGGTCTAAAGTATAAAATTATTTTCTTGTGAGAGGGCTTTATCAGGACTGGCACATTTAAAGATATGATGAAGTAAATAGGCTGTTCCTTACACCTAGGCTGCTAATGAAAATACCTGGGTATTTATTATACAGGGTAAATTTTGCACTCGTATTATGGAATGTTTTTGTAGGAACCTAATACCATATAAATAAATGATAATTACATAAATTGTCGCATTGCATTGAGCAATTTGATAATTTATTAAAGCTCGCGCTATTTTATTCAGCGCGCCATCCGCCCAACCGCGCTTGCGTCGACCTCTGCCACACCGTGCACGGTGAACCCGCCTCACACCATATATAATTGTTTTTTTTTATTTCTTTATGTATTTTTTTGTTTAAAAGGATTTTTAGGGTTTAATATATTTGATTTTTGTATCAATAGATTTACCTCATATTTGGGGGATAAACTTTAAATCACGAGTAGGTTCTCATTTTAAACAATTACCAATGTTCTCGATTTCATTATGTATATTAACACGATTTATCAACAAGAAATATGAAAAAAAAACCTTTGTTCAGATTTTAGTATAACATATTGTTCAAAGGGCTAGATGGCGCTGTGTGCATATCTTTGGATATATATTAATAAATCTATTTTCACATTCTTCTTGCCGAGCTTGTCATTTTAGAAATATATGAGATTTCCAATTTGCTGCGAATATAGCTACCCGTGTATCCTTGAGACACCCATGAATGCCGTGTGTCATGAATAGCGCGAAATCGCGTCCATTTCCTTTAGGAGCGAAACCCGCGGGAAATCTGGAGCGGTGTAGGGTTGTCTACGGGCGTATTTATCATTCTTTATGATCCACTTGACCTATTAATTTAATATATGCATATGCAGCAGCGGCGATTAAAGACTTAAAATTGTGGGGTTAGGGTTGGAATTAGGTAGAAATATGTACTTGCACCGTGTGTTGATATTCATATGAATCTTCCTAAGATTCACAGAATATTGTTTATTAAAATCACAAATAAAAACTCAAAACCGTCGAAGATAGGTTAGATATATTTCACTAATAAATATTTGATTCTATCACTGGGTAGTGTACCTAAAAGTATCTTTAATCTCTGATGACGAACGTAAGACAGTGTTAACATAACAGTAACTATCTTATTGATTTCCATAATATGCATCCATCTGTTATGGGCAGATAATCACTTACTCGTATCGTCAGATCACCCCACTGGTACCCTTCAAATATTAAAAACAAACGCGAAGCCGCGGTCAAAAGTCAATACTCAATACTGAAATCTTTATTGCTCTATAAATGTAGGTACAGTAGTTTGGTGGACCAAAACATTTTAGGCGCTGCAATTTTGAGAAGGAAACTTTTTCTTAATTAACTAATAGTTTTACAAATATAATGAAAAATGAATATTTCTACTTAAGCTATAAAAACATTATATTATAGATACAATTTTCTTAAAATCTTATCACAAAGCTAACAATCCTTAACCAAAAATAATAATAATAAATTCATACAATAAACTTTAAAAGTACAACATAACAATAAATTTAATGTTTAAAAGAAACACTGAACAAAACAAAGCTTTCTTTCTTTCCATACTATATTGTACTTACTTTAATACATTTTATAAATTATCGCATCACTATAATTACTCTTATTTATTAGTAATTGTTTCAGTTCTCTAGTGAATTTCCTGCAGTTTGTTTCATTCTTTAGTGAGTCGGTAATTGTAATATAAATTGTTAATTTCGAGGTAGTTACATTAGTTTATTGCCATATCTCAGTTGATAGGTCATAGGATTATGGTTACGTTTTGTATAAAGCTCCATGTTTTTTTTTGCAAACTTTAGTACTTCAAATATGTATAAACTTGGTAGTGTAAGTATTCTATGTTTTTGAAAATAAGGCTTACAGCTTTGGGTCTGTTTTATGTAATATGTAAATTTTTCAAACGATACATTCAGTTTGGTTACCAAAATAACAAATGATGTAGTGGAACAGCAAAAGTGCTTCTCGGATTAAGTCAATGGATGTATACATTTTTCGTAACACGATATAAATGTGTATCGGCATAATGGGTTGTGAAATGTTGCTAAAATATGAAGATGAAATTCAAGCCCAAGTTTTATGTGCTGGATAAATTTCCCAAAATTTTTCTGAAGGCTGAGCAATTTGATACATTTGCACTTTGATGAAAGTTTCTTGAAATAAAAATGCCAAGAAAATATTAAATATTATTTACTGATTCTATTATTTTTGAAATTATGTTGCTTAGTATGACACACTGTTAGTAGAGCGTCGGTGGCTCAATGTGTGGACTGTCGCCCTCCTACCGAGAGGGCTGAGGTTCAAATCGACGTACCAATGTGTTTTCGAATTTTCGAAAATATGTACGTTATCCGACGCTCTTACGGTGAAGAGAAACATCGTGAGGAAACCTTCATGCACACCTGCGAAGAGATTCGAAGGTTGTGTGTGAAGTCGTCCATTCCGCATTGGGCCCGCGTGGACGACTAAGGCGATTAGGCCTTAGTCGTCCCCTACCCTATACGGGTAGGCTCGTGCCCTTCGGTGGGGACGTTTAATGAGCTGATGATGATGACACACTGTTACAGGTTTGGCCGTGTGGGACGGTCAAGATTACCTGGACAAATGTCCAGTCTATTGCACTATTGAAGATGAATATTGAGAATGACGTGTGCTTGACAAAATTGGATATGCTAGTATGACGGCTTCATATTATTTTATGGAATTGTATAGTAATAAAATATAATATATGTACAAGTAAATAAACTTTAAATATAATAACCTTCTACGGAAAATTGCCTTTTTAATTATTATATTTATGAAAGACCTTAACAAGCCAAGCAATTAGAAGTAATCTTATTCGAAATTGCATGGTATCGGTGTAATGTTTTTAGTGGTGGTGTGCAATCGTTAAGTGGTTCGTATTAGTTTAGTGAACTTGGGGGTGTATTCGTTGTTATACTTTTCGAATTCACGTACGCACCCGTAAAAATCTAATCTTCTTTATGAATAAAAAGTTAATCTCAAAAAGGTAATTTTGTATTCCGTCTCCAACCCTAGGGAGTGGAATCTGGAGGCCCATTTACACTACACGAGCCAGCTTAGTTCCTTTTAATAACTTAAGTAGCTTGGCTGGCACTTATTTTGTTCCATTGAGAGTTTGCTAAGGCTTTCTGGATTTTATCTATAGGCGTGCATATTGCCTTGTTATTGAGGATTATAACAAAGGATTTTCGGTGATTAATAATGAATATTGCATGTAGTGAATTGTTTATCGGTAGTTACGAGATTGTGGACAAAAAACTGGGCTGCTTGTTGGCATAGATATTTATGTATGCTCTTTGTTAATTTTCTATTTGACACGACTCTGCGTGTTGTTTTTTTAAATGTTTTGTGTTAAGGCTGACTTACGATTCGTAGTAAATCTTCGGGGACCGAAGCTTGTACGAGATGTATTTTGTCGAATAGCAATTGAGGCTGGTACTTTGTCCAATACTGACAATGCACTAGCAACCATAAAGATGTGTGTTATAGTCCCAGATCAAGCTAAATATTAATATTATATTTGAATAGGCATAAATAATTATGTGATATAATTATTTTACTATCGTGGCATTTCACAGTCCACTGCGAAGAATGCATTCTTCGTTTGCGAGATATTTCGGTTGCTCTCTAATAGTATGTCAGGGTCTAGCTTATGGTTTCATGATATTTTCCGACTTTAAATGGATGATGACTTTGACATAAATGGGCCGGTTTGAGCGGAATGAAACCACGGCCTAACGTAAAACCGGTGTAAAAATACAGGAGTGTTGTATTTCACCGATTGAGCGGGGTTTCTGGTGACCCAAACTCCCATTTTCCTCCTTTTACTCTGTCGACTCCCTTCGGAAAGGAGGTCATTGCATTCGATGCTTAGTCGGAGTGGCGAGAGTCCATAGGTGGCCGTATCACTTGACATAGGGTGGAGCGTCTCCTCGTTTGCCTATATAACTAGCTTTTGCTCGCGGCTTTGCTCGCGTCAAAACTATTATTTTTCATTTCCTATTTTATTCCCTTAGGGGTAGAATTTATAAAAAAGCTTTCTTAGGAGGATATCTATGTCGTAGTAGCTTTATACAAGTCTCATACCGATCAGTTTAAAATTGACAATGTTTCAAAAACATTTCATCCTCTATTTTGTACCCTTGGGGGACAAAATTAATCCAAACACTTAATTTCATCCCTATCGATCTAGTGGTTGGGCTGTGCGTTGATAAATCGCTATATTAGTCAGTCATATTTGAGTTATATATAAATAGTCAATATTATAAAAATAACGTCATCAGAGGAAACCGGCGTGAAACAACGTGAGCGTTGTGTTTAGTCAAGTGACTAAAGTGACCCTCTTTCCATATCCTTTACTTCTTTTCCCTCTTTTATGTTAAAGATCAGCCACGCATTCGTTGCTTCTTTGTCCATGAGTTACATATCTTAACAGGCAAATCATCTGTTTAGTTTGCTTACCGATGAAAATAACCTTAACTTAAGCATTGCACTGTGCTTTACCTAATAGTAATTTACCTAATTCCGTTCAGCACTGTCTCATAACATAAAGTTTTATTAAACTTGATATTCATACGCGTATTAGTCCTTGCTCACAAAGTATAAAGTTTTAAGTACGTCGTAAGCACTCGTTTTCAAAGGCATAAACCCTAATTAAACACTTAATATTATATTGTTATAATAAAACTGGCTGGAACTGGTTTAATTAGACCTATTGTAACTAGTTCTGTGCAGTTACTTTGTAGAAGTTTATGAGTTTAATCCTCTCATTTAGGAAGTATATTTATTTATATGTGTGTACATGTACTTATATATATATATATATATATATTATATATATATATATATATATTATATATATTTCATATATAATATAAATACATAATTATATTTATATTTCATTTATATAAATATCCACAGACGTACACAGTGCCATTGAATTCCTATTTATGGTATTTAACAATATATATGTATATTTACTTTATTTTTATTAATATATATATAAATAAAAAATACCAGGACCGAAACAAACATATAACTTTATGAACATCTGGTTTTTTGGTCTATACGTTATAGGCATAACAAATGCTATGCTTAAATCGTCTAGTGCTATCCCAACGTTTTACCTTGGAACTCTTACGATTAAAAAATTCAAGGATGAAAGCAATAACTCCTCATACAGCTACATCACTAGGACTCATTGCGAAAGTTGACGAATTCCATCAAGTAGAAGCCAGGACCAACGACTTCAGAAGTCATGTTAGCCGCATTATACCTCCTGGTGACCCATCCGACGAGCAACTGTTGTAATAATTGCTCTACTTACATGTTTGGCAATGGGACTCCCTCGTCGCTATGTTTGCCACAGCACTTTGCTGTAATCCTTTGAGTACTTAAATCCCTTAAAGTTTGAACATCTATTGTAAAAAGTGGTTATTTAGAATGCTCCTATACCTTTGGGCTATGTCACGTCACACGTTGTTTATTGCAATTCTATTTTCAGCTACCACAGGGCAATATGGCAGTATATCACTAGGACTCATTGCAAAAGTTGACGAATTCCGTCAAGTAGAAGTCAGGACCAACTACTTCAGAAGTCATGTTAGCCGCATTATATCTCCTGGTGACCCATCCGACGAGCAACTGTTGTAATAATTGCTCTACTTACATGTTTGGCAATGGGACTCCCTCGTCGCTATGTTTGCCACAGCACTTTGCTGTAATCCTTTGAGTACTTAAATCCCTTAAATAAAGTTTGAACATCTATTGTAAAAAAGTGGTTATTTAGAATGCTCCAATACCTTTGGGCTATGTCACGTCACACGTTGTTCATTGCAATTCTATTTTCAGCTACCATAGGGCAATATGGCAGTATACTGTTTTTATTTATCATCGGAAATATATTTCCACGTACGATTTCAATGTATTTTATATTCGCTCCAACATTATCGGGTTAAAAATAACCTGATATGAAATGATCTGACATTATTCGTACGTTCCATTTTGCAATAAGCACTAGTAGGAACAAATTTTCATGAAACTGAAACGCTTTTTGATCATTCAGAATTGAGTTACTTATTTGGGTTTTAGCACTCTCGTTTCATGTTATTAAACTGTATTTTTTTGCGCAATTTATCAGACTAACCGCTTGATGATAAGCAGTAAGTTACCCACAATACTGAAGCAATTGTGAGGAAGAAATTGTGCATGGTTTTTTTATTTGTGATGCAAAAGTTACAGTTTTCAGTACATTTGCTGTGTGTATCACCCGTACTACGAGTATACGCAAGAAAAACTGTTGATATTTTGATACGCATATTACGTGATGACAAAGAAGAATGAGCGTCGGTGGCTCAGTGGTGTGGACTGTCACCTTCCTACCGGAAGGGCTGAGGTTCAAATCCCGACACGTACCAATGTATTTTCGAATTTTCGAAAAATATATGTACGTTATCCGACGCTCTTACGGTGAAGGAAAACATCGTGAGGAAACCTTCATGCACGCCTGCGAAGAGATTCGAAGGTTGTGTGTGAAGTCGTCCAATCCGCACTGGGCCAACGTAGACGACTAAGGCCTAATCACCCTATACGGGTAGGCTCGTGCCCCTCGGTGGGGACGTTTAATGAGCTGATGATGATGAAATCAGAATAAGTTTTTTCCGTGAATGCCGTAGAAGCGGCTCAGGGGCATACTATTTAGCAATGAACGGGTATCAATTTTTTTAAAGGTACTGCATTCTCCTACCTTACTATTAGAGGAAGATTTCTAGCATAAAGACTAATGAACCATAAGTAAAAAAAGTCCTAAATACAGATCATCATTATCATCAGCTTATTATTCAATCATCTTTTTTTCACTGAATCCAGTAATTGAACCTCACCTAATTAAACTTAGAGCGTCGGTGGATCAATGGTGTGTACTGTTGCCTTCCAAACTAAAGGGTGGTTCGAATCCCGACGCGTACAAATGTGCGTAAAGTCGACCAATTCGCACTAGGCCTGCATGGATGACTAAAGCCTTTATAACCCATACTGGGCACGTTTAATGGGCTGATGATGATGATAAATCACACTAGGCAAAATTACACAAAGCAAAGTCACTTCCTGAGTGAAACCACTATGTCACTTCATAGGACTCGAACATACGGATTACGTAGTGATGTTAACTCAAATCTTTAAACCATGGAGGCAGTAATGTTATATGTTGACGACCCATTTTGTGTTATGGTTGAGACGTCGGCTATTACACCAAGGGTTCCGGGTTCGATTCCCGGGCAGTACAAACATTCGTGTGCATGACCATGTCTGTTTGTATTGGTATGGCTGTTTCTATGTATAAAATGTATCTGTTTAAAAAAAGGATATAAGTATGTTTATCCAGTTTTTAGTACCCATATTGCAGGCTTAAGGCAAAAGCTTAGTTTGGGACTAAATGGCGCTGTGTGTATGCCGGTGGATATTATTATCTTATTTTACATTTCTGCAAAGCAAGTATAATGTCTCCTTTACCAAGCTACCTGGTTATTTCCTTAAAGTGTTCCTTCTACACTCAATGATAAATCTGGCATGGGAAATAGGCTTGCCTCGTGCAATAGCATTACTGAATGCACTCGCCTCGCGATCGGCAAATGCGTATTTATGTGTATAATGCATAAATATAATGGATGCACTGTTATTTGAGTTTCGAATACGTGGAGCGATTTTCAGTATTATTTTTGTTTTTTTTATGTGATAGCGGGCAAACGAGCGGACGGCTCATCTTATAGTAAATGACGCCATCGCCACTTGCAATACCAGAGTGCAAAGAAATGCATTACCGGCCTTTTAAGTGTTCCTTGTAAGTGGTCTCTTATGTTAGACAAAGCAAAGTATGCAGAATTTAGACCTATGTTTGCAGAATTAGGACATGCAAAGTATTTAGTATAAGTATCATAAGCGTTTTTTAAAATTTGGATATAGAAATTGTGTAATTAGCATACTTGGTAGATAGATATTTTTTTGATATAGAAATCTTTGCTTGTTAAAGTGTTAACATTATGTATTTTCACAAAACAGTAATTGTAGTTGATAAAAACGTTATTAGGTCAGTGCAACAATTCTTCGATTTTTCAAAGATTTCTTTAGCTAGGTTTGGAAACCGATCGTTTGGAATTTCACTTTTTTATAGTGCTTAATTCAACTTGAATTGCAAAAATAAAATACTAATAGTTAGAACATAATATTTACAATTAATGTTAATAAAATATCTAAATTATTTATAAGATACATAACTTCTTTCTAATATCAGTATTGGCGTAAGTTTGCCGATCTGGACACCAACTTCCTTATACTCTTTAAAAAAGAAATTAAAATTGGAACACCAACTCAATTGCCGTTAACGGAAAATTACATCCAATCAGATCGTTCGTCCACGCCTCATTGGTTATTTGAAAATGGCCCAATCAGTTTGACGAGTCGCTAGAGAGTGTAATGTTTTATGGGCAGTAAGCTCGACATCAACCGGCCAGGTTTATGCTCGGTAAAAATTCCCTTCCTCGGCTGTTAGGGCTGCAAAGTGGCAAAATGGATGACACAATAAAATATTTGGAAGTAAAATTAATGAAAGAAAGAAAAACGTTAACATTAAAATAACAGGAACATAAGCAAAATATTTACAATAGACAAGTCAGAAAGAAAGAATAAGATAAACATGAAAAGTAAGAATGTCGGTGGCTGAGTTCAAACCTTAGAATTTAAGAAATTATATGTACATTATCCGACGCTCCTACGGTGAAGGAAACTATCGTGAGGAAACCTGCGCACGCCAGCGTGGAAATTCAAGGTTCAATCCGCACTGGGCTCGCGTGGACGACTAAGGCCACAATATACCACACTCTATGAACTAAAAACAAAGCTCTACCGACCGCATACATACTTTTCTTTAACTCGACAGATAACGGTCCGATGCTCCTCAATTATAACCCGTATTTGTGATCTTAGGGAAGACCATCGTCCGCATAGGTACCACAATTCTATCTTTTTCACAAGCCATCAGAGTTAACCTTTTAGTGGAGCTTTGCTTCAGACTAAAGATTGAGACGTGCAGACATGGATACTATGACATTTACATTTGATCATCACAAGTTTTATAATACTTATACGCTGAACTCCCGCCTTCAGGATTGATGTCAGTTTTCTGATAATAGGTCTGATCCAATACGTGCGTGCCAAAAAAACAGGAAAATAAATTCTCCAAAAAAGGAATGTTTAATGATAAACATAAAGCATACAACCCTAACACCGATTTCGTTATTTTACTGCGCAACCGGCATGCAAGCACTATCAAGCTATTTGTACAATGAAAATTTCTTGACTCATAAAAGAGGAAATACGCTGAGTTTCGTGTACCCAAAACTGGAAGCTTCAGTGGCCCGCTTTAATCAGAAATTTTGTAACAACCCACAAGTTTGTATAACAAAGTGATACAATCTTTGGGAAACGGGTTTGTTCGCCGTTGAATTAAACACAATGTCTCCACTATGCTGAGGGGATTTTTCACAGGTGACATTGGGTTATTTTTCAAAAGTAGGCAAACAAACAAAGGTCCTGGTGTTCATCACATCAGCACATTATACGTCTCCACCGAGGGGCACGAGCCTACCCGTATAGGGCATATAGGCCTTTGTAACTGGTATGTAATTATGTCATCTGCATTTTTATTTTTTGTAACGGGAGACAAACGAGCATAAGATGCATCTGATAGCATATGACATGGCCGTCCATGAACATTTGCCAGACGACAAAAAGCATGAGTTCCATCTGATAGTATGTAACACTGCCACCCATCAAAATACGTTGTCAGTCCTTTAAGAGAGTGTACGCTTTCTTCTTGATAGACTCAAGGTCGTATTGTCTCGAAAATGTTTCTAGTGGAAGTTCGTTCCACAACTCCACCATCAAAGGATGCTCGTCCCTCAGAAAATACATAGTATGTGCTAACATATGACATGGGATGGTAAAGGCAATACAAGATGATCGATGGGATATCTAACTACCTGACTCACTCAGCGATATAACTGGATAAGCAGTATCACGCTGATTTTAGGAATAAATTTAACCTTTTGACTACCAAGATTCCAAACACAATAGAAAATATGTTGTTTTGTTGTATATATCCGTCAGTGGCATTTCAAGGGTTAATTGTCCAATATCTTGGAATCTCGGTGCATAGTGCTTTATAGCAGTATTTCACATTTTAACTGATTCCATCTTTAGTCTGTAACGTCTCCACAGGAGGCCTTTCCACGCAGCATGGCTATGGAGAGTTTAGGCCATAAGCAGCTATCCGGACTCAATGTGGATTGACAAAGGTTAACCCTTAACCGCCGCTGACGGATATATTCAATAAAAACAATTGATTTTCTATTGTGTCTCGAATCCTGGCAGTTCAAAAGTCAACAACAAACAACAGGTGTATGCCTGTAATTGGTACATGTACTAGAACATAAATTCAAATGTTTGTAGTTTTCTGGTTAAGTAGGTATGTGTACTGTTGGCATACTCGTAAATAAATTAATAACTTCCATAATACCTTGCTAACAAGCCGGACTAAAAGCTTGAAGTGCCTTGCGAAACGCGGTAGGAGTCGAGATAATAGATTTCATTCAACGTTTTGACGACTATACATTGCGATAGTGTTTTAACTTGTGCTATTAAATCGTACGCAGTAGCCGTAACGCTATCGAACCTTCGGAAAAATTATATAAAATATGTTCATAAGTATACAGACAGCCAGGATGATCACCCGATGGTAAGTGATACGCCCGATCATGACAAAGTGGCTTTGAAGGAAACCAACAACAATAGAAGTGCAAAACACTTTAATTTCATGGGACGAAATCTGGCATTGCGGGGACACTTGCCTAGACGACTCAGTACTAAATCTACCATCTAGAAAATCGTATCCTACGATTACAGAATAAAGAGGAGATTTCACACATAACCTTCAAATAAACATCATAAAAAAGCTAGTAACTTCTATGACCGACTATTTATCGATAAAACTTCGTTAATACACCGGAACAGTGCATTGGATATTTAATGCAAGAAAAGCTTTGCAGTCACAAATTAACGATTCCTACTTTATTATTTACTTGTCATCGTATTACGCCAGCCCTTAGGCATAAACCCATTAATTTTCAAATGGATTTAGAATAATAATTTATAAAACACCTTGAGACGCAAACTTTATTTGGGTTACTACTTAAATTTTAATGGCGTCCGAAAAGTTAGTAGCTCGTGCAAGCTATTCTACACCTTGTTGTGGTAGTAGTAAGGTGGAATAAATTTTAATTGGAGGACCAACTGGAGCACAAATTGTCCGCAATGTTTTCCATGTTTAAACTCGTTGAGCGTGGTTTGGGGATGGACAAAATCAAATGTTAAAGTTGTACAAGTTGGAGATTTTTTGTATAAGACGAGTGTGTTAGCGCCTTTGTTTTGTATTTAGTCAGCTAAGGCTGAAAGTTATTTGTGCTCATTGGGATTCTAGAAGCTGAACCAAATTTTATATGCCTGTTGATTATATTTAACTGCGATAGTCAAAATACTTAAAACAGTCATAACCGAAACTAATCCCTTAGACGAAAGTGTTATGAACAAATACTGGCTAAGTACTTCTTAACATATTATTTGTAATTTTATGCCTTTAGTCAGTATTTGAATGCGTTTGATGACCTCTTCCCATAGTTATGTTGTGTGGGCAAGCCGGCACCTGCAGTGGGACGTATAGTCTAATTAATTGATAGATCTACTCTTAAATCCAAACACCAAATCAATGAATTTATTACATTCTTTTTTGCACTTAACATAAAAGAAACATAAGGAATATATATATACCTATACATTTTTATCAAGTGCAAGTACAATTTCTTCCAGAAAACTTTAGGATGGAAGAAAATAAATTTGTTTAAAAGAGGCATGGTGCAACTAAAAACAAAACTTTATATACGTAAATATTTAAGAAAATATACAAATAAGTAATATGTATTGAAATAAAAAGACAGACAATAAAATAAGTTCAATTTCAATCAAATATATTAGTAATAAAAAAAGCTACAAAATAAAAAGTAAAATCACAAAAATATAAAGATATACATAAATGTATCTAAGGAAAGTAGATAACAAATTATAGTACATATATTAAAATAAATACCTTAGACAAGGTACTAAGGAAGTGATTATTAAGGTTTCATTTAGGTTCCAAATACTAACATATTTCAAAGACGTGTTAAATTCAACAGAATAAATCTGTATGGATTCATAAGAAGCTTTGCATTTGTACTAAAATATTCAAATTCAATTTCGATACAGCGCGTTTGCAAAAGCCCGGTTCGTCTCCAAATGATGTGATATTCAAATTCTTATGGCCTTCTACCGCTTTAAAAGCATTGTTTCTTAGAGGGCAGAACGATACATGCAATAAGAATATATGCCTATAATGAACCTTGATATTATTGAAAATAGACTTGCTATTTTCTTTTTTGACTATCCCACTAATTTTAAAAAGCTTCAAGTTGTTGAGTATATTGCTGCTGTTTTATCAAAACTCATTGTTTTGATAAAACTTTACAACAATATAGCTAACATATCAGACAAGCAAATAGGATATTTATTATTACCGAATCCCCACGGGAACGCGAACTTTGCGGGTAAAACTGCGGCGCGCTGCTAGCGATTAAATATATTATTTTTTGCTCACGAGCTTAATCTCATCTAGCAAATGTAATCAGATACCTAGTGTCGAAGTTGTTATCCACCTCACTGCCTTTTTCCATTTTATTTAATACTTGCAGCGCGCCCCGGCTTCGCGCTTTTAAGAGTTTAAGTTAAGGATCCCTAATTTTTCGAAAATATAGCCTCTATGTCATTTGGGGAAAGTTTAGCTTCATCATCATCATAATCAGCTCATTAAACGTCGCCACCGAGGGGCACCCTATGGTTAGGCCTTAGTTGTCCACGTGGGCCAAGTGCGGATTGGACGAATTCACACACAACCTTCGAATCTCTTCGCAGGTGTGCATGAAGGTTTCCTCACGATGTTTTCCTTCACCGTAAGAACGTCGGATAACGTACATATATTTTCGGAAACACATTGGTACGTGTCGGGATTTGAACTTCAGCCCTTCCGGTAGGAAGGCGACAGTCCACACCATTGAGCCACCGACGCTCTAAGTTTAGCTTAATTTTTTTTCAAATCAGTCCAGAAGTTATGGAGCCTATTTAATACAAACAAATCTTTCCTCCTTAAAATATAAGCCAAGATAAAAAATAATCGTCAGATAGCAGCCAAGACCAATGACCAGGTAGATAAGAAATATCGTTAAATTGATAATGGAACACCTTAAAATATTATAAAAATACCTAGTATTCCGTAAACCTTCTTTTACCTCTCGAAGAGTATCGCTAAAAGAAAATAGAAAGTCAATTGTTTGTAGAGTCAATTTTCCCCAGGGAGTCTTTGACTACAAGCCCCTGCCTACAGCGGTGTATTAGGTGGTAGACTCGGTACTGAGTCGTCTAGATATGTACCACCGCAGTGCAAGATATCGTCCTGTGAAATAGGAGTGTTTTGCACTTGTGGTGTTTGGGATAAGGGCACTGTAGCTACTAAAATTATCGGGTATATGAGACCTAACATCTGTTGTCTCGGGTATCGGGCGCAATGCGGCATTGATGGGGAATAATAACTGTTTATGAGTTGTTAGTTTCATTCAATGACGCTGTGTCATGGTCAGGCGTATCACTTAAGATAGAGCGTCTTAACTTTAGGTGAGCGTTGTGACCGTCCTGTACACTTAGTAACACAAAAAAAATATACGAATTTCTGATGATAGTCATCAACATTTATACTTGCGCCCGCGTAGTAAATTATCACTTAATATTTCTAAAATGGTGAGTGGGAAATGCCCTGTGGTATACGTTATCCCACCAAAAACATTCTGTAAAAAATCTAGCCAAGTCTCGATGGAGCTGCTTGATTATCTCTAAAAAGTAAGAAATCAAGACAAAGACGTGCCAAGTCTAAGGTTCCTTACTGCAATTAATTAATTATTATGGTTGATGTTGTGTGACTTGGCTGTACTGTATTGGTCTAGCGCGCTCGACTTGGCGGGGGCACTACCGTGCCCCCCGATTTTTGACATCGGATGAAGTGGCCCACCATGTTAAATATATATTGTTTAAAGGCGGTATGTCAATCTCTTATAGTTTGGCTGGGCTCTTTTGATATCTAAGCAGGGTCACCAGGTACTCCAGATCTTCGATTATCCAAGTTATTATAGTTTCCCTTTAATGTAACCATTAAACCTGACTCTGTACCAAATTTCAGCTCTGTGAGTTAATGGGAAGTACTAGTTATTTTGATGATTTTGTTATCTAAGCAGGGTCACCAGGTACTCCAGATCTTCGATTTTGAAGTTTTCATAGTTTTCCTTTATGTAGCCATTAAACCCTAACTCTGTACCGAATTTCAGCTTTCTGAGTTAATGGGAAGTACTAGTTCTATTG